>OMLC01042043.1:0-36272 GCA_900302585.1 Regalecus glesne
CACACGCACAGACAGGTTCTTCAAGGTAGCCACCAACAGAACGGAGAGTGCTCAACAAATAAGGAGCGAAATAATCCAATAATTCAATTGATTTATTCCAATCTTAAACAGTACAAGTCTGTTTCATGCTTTATACAATCATCCACTGTCAATGGCAGTTACCATCTTTCCCCTGTAAGGAAAGACAAATGGTCTTATCCGAGAGCCAGAGATCCGCCCTATGAACCAAGGAGAAAATAGAGTGGTACTCGTGATGAAGAACCACTTAGTGGGGCACCCTAAAGAGCAGTGACGCCTATCTTGCGAGACAGCTGGTATCAAAAGGTGCATAGCACTAATGGATCAAACATCACCTAGTATGCAATTCTTTTTCTCACATAAAACATCAGCAAAAGTGCAAAACACAGCTGCAATTTTGGGGGATGGACACTGACTAAGATGAGGCATGGGGGATTAAGGGCTACAGTGTGTTTGAAAAAGCAACATCCGGAGAAGAAGATAGCGTGGTTGCTGGACTAGCTTGCCTGCAGCCCCCAGCTATCCCCAACAGGGAATGTGTGACACATTTCCTAACCCAAAATTACACACCCTGAGACTTGTTTGCAGGAAAATGGGACAAAATCATATCTGAAATGTTTCATCACTTGCTGTCTTCAGTTCCTGAATGTGCTTTTAAGTGTTGTGACAAGGAAAGGCAACATTACAAAGGGGTAAATGCTTTACTGGCCAGTCTTATTTTCAAGTATGTTGCAAGAATAGCTGTGATAGCTCAGTGGTAGATCATGTGCTTCAAGAACTGATGAGCCAGAGGCTCTGGGTTCAACAAGATCGTGGGGCATCAGCAACGGTATCCATCCTCAATCCCTCATACTTCATCTAAGCCCATGTCCACCTCCACAATGTGGGAACTAGTCATGACATGTAAAAATGGACCTTTAATGTTGCAAGAATCAAAATTGAAATCAGTGCTTATTTTTAAAAAAAGAACTAAATCCTGACATAAAATATCAAATGATGTGCTCTTGTATTGTTTTCACTGTAATTCAGGTCAAGGATCATTAACAAATCAGTGTTTTTAGTTTCAATTTTAACTTAATGTACTATCTCCAATTTCTTCTGATCAGAGCTTGTAAACACTGAGTAGAGAACACGTTGAAAGTATCTCTCAGTTTATACAAGAAGTAGAAGATGCTTTGAAAAACTTTAAACACATCCACGGTTTCAGCTGAAGATGCACTTTACCTGAGGCAGAAGGCTCTGGAAGTGGGCTAAAGAGATCCTCCAGTTCCTCCATGGAGCCCATGTCATGGAAGAATCTGTGACCGAGGAGCAGGGAGTTGACGTCTGAGAACAAGAGACAGGAAAAAACAAGGTGACACATTACAAAGACTTGAACCGGACCCATTCTCATCAGAACAAATCTCTCATGTTGTCTTTAAAGAACTTCTGAGTAGGGATGCCTGATGGCGCCGGTATTTAAGACACCGGCAGATAAAGCCTTTAAAAGTAAAGAATACCATTGGCCTGAAATGTCAACATGAAAGGCAGATGAGATGATTTTTATTTGACCAACATGATGTGAACCTTAGACCTGGCACATACATCGCACATCACGTTGACGAGGCACATGGGTGTTGGTTTATGTTTTTCCCTGTGGGTACCCAAGGGAATAGCACCAAGGTGATGACTGTCACAAAATCACTAACTTCACTTGCTTTAGTAATCGCCCTCATGTAGGCTTACTAGGCTGCTGTTGTCTGTCAGACGCAGACACAAATCTTAACAAAATGCAACACTGCTCCGGCTTTCAACAGGTCACAACACAGTCTTGTTGATTTAGTTTTGATCAGCCTTTCCTGTGGGTACTCAGCCTCAAGCAACAGAGCATCCATGGAATCAGCGCCTATAGCGGGGCGGAACTTAAAAAAAAACCAACTGTTACATCAACTGCGTCTCTATGGTTGCGTACTAGCTGCGATTTATGAGATTTCAAGTAGGCTACTTTGGAAAATGGGTAAGTTATGTGGGCAAATCCTTTAACTTGTGCTGAACTGATTACCTAGATGTTTTAAGTACAGGATCATGAATACACATCCATTTGATTTTTATTCTAATGTGCAGTGAAAAACACACAAGTTTGCATTGCAAGTAAAATCAAGCGAAATTCTTATGCTGGGAGACTACGTTACAAATCACATGAGATAAAGATAAAATAAAGTATAATATATATGTGTGTATACATATACACATATGTATAAAGCAATAAATATAAAATATAAAAGGAATTTAATCAAATATAAAACAATAAGTATAACAGAAGTAGGCATAAGATAGGTAAAGTTGAGAGTAGAAATCAATCAATCATTATAAAAAGCCACAATGGTGCATTTGATCAATCATCTAAGATACTACAGATTGTACCCATGTTTTACACAGTTCTATGTAGTTTTCATCTGTTGGAGGACTACAAATCCAGGCATAGAGAGAAATAAATTAACCCACTGTAGAGACTAGCAACAAGGGCACTCAGGCATCCCTACCTGTGAGATAAAGAACACTAATACCTGGTCACAGAGGACATTTCACAGGAGGCTGGGGCAAATTTGGGCCACTAACAGTAATGATAAAAGGCCAGTAGAATGTTTAAAGAAGGCAGTGGGAGGAAAAATGAAGTATTAAGTAAAGCCTTGGATCTGTAGACTGATTTATGAGGAGGAGGATGTTGTTAACGTGGTGGTTAGAGATAAGCCCAAAAAAATTTAGGTTACAGCTTTTGAAATCAAACACAAAATATGGCTGTGGAATTCTGATATGACCTCAATATTGCCTGGTTCTCCATGTTTTGCGTCATGACGAACTGGCATGTGGCTATGGAGATGGGCGTGTAGACTGTCATCAATGTGGAAATCTCATCAGAGGCTTTACCATATCTTACCACAGCTGTCCCGCAGCCCAACGAAAGCACAAAGCTAGACATCATATCCATCTAATTGTAGCCTTCATCTCTGCATGGCTCATCAGAACCTTTGCCATATCTTAACCCTCCCACAATTGCACATATGCACAAAGATTGTCATCAATACTGTCTCATCACAGATGTGATCAATCCACGTTTCATCAGAGCATTAACCATCACTTACCGCAACTCTCCCACAGCTGCACAAGAACACAAAGACTGTCATTAATGACAGCCTCATCAGACCATTAGCCATCTCTCACCACAAAAGTACTAAAACACAAAGGTACTGTGTCCTGCTCATGAAGTCAGCCACTACTGCACATGTGGTAATGTCTATCCTACTCCACAGTATCACAAAACAATCCAGCAGGATTCAACAACGTGTCATTGTTTTCACTGGAAACTAAAAATCCAAGTTGTGGGGATGCTGGCACTGGTGAACTGGCAGCATGCCACATACTTTAATGGGAACTTACCGCAATCTTACAAATGGCTGCACTGCATCTGCAATGAAACACTCCATGCTCCCCCCCCCAGAAACAGTTGAAAATAGCAAGAACAAATCCCAGTAAGCAAAATCAGTTAGCATACAGCATCAAGTCCAAACTTCTCCTTCTACTTTCTTTAAGTACAAGAAAGGGGTTAATTGATTCCATAAGGAATTTTATTATTCAGATGACTAAATTTATTTGACACGAGTTCACTTGCTATAAAAGCAGTGATGACTCTGCAGTTGATGGCTAAAGCTAATTTCCTTATGGCTTCCACCTATTAAATGGAGTGAGTGAGCCAAATGACCAAAGGTGTTGTGGCTTACTTAAAAGATTTTGTAAATTGCTCATAGTTATATAGTCTAAATGCTACTTTAGAGGACTGTATCTAATAATAATAATAATAATAATAATAATAGTAATATTAAAAAAATGATACAATAATGATAATATAGTTGCATGCCACACAACAAAAGCATGGTTTCATATACAAGTTGGTCTTTGACTGCACATTCAGTGGTAATGAATACTATTCACAGAGGATTGGGAATATTTCCAATCACAGCATTATAAGAAGACAACAGATGTACTCTCAGGCCCCCACCTTTGTTCAGGGATGGTCATTCCCTCTTAACATATATGGCCTCTTTAACCCCCCTTTCAAATTAGTGTTCCCCCTATCAAGGATGTGAACCTCCTTATCTTCTAGAGTGTCCACTAGCCTGTAGATGGGTGTAGACTGCAGAGTCCTGGCCTGACGTGTTGGCTCTGCTGTGTTTTTCCATCCTCTTGGCCAGCATCCGTTTGGTTTCCCTGATGTATAAGTCATGCAGTCCTCCTGGCATTTAACAGCATACACTATATTACTCTGTTTGTGCCGGGGGACCCGATCCTTGGGGTGGACCAACTTTTGACGCAATGTGTTTTGAGTTTGACAGCAACTAAGACTCAATGTTTGGAAACACGCATCTCAACTGTTCTGAAACTCCCGGCTGGTGCACTGTTTGGGGGGCTTCTTGGCTTTGACAAACACCAAGTTGGGATGACCACACTTAACTAGGGCCTATTTAAAGTGGGATTTCTCTCCCTCCCTGGCCACTGAGTCAGTGGGGAAATTGTCAGCTTGGTGGTGCCTAGTCCTGATGACTCCTTGTTTGTGTTCCAGGGATTGGTAGGAGTCAAAGCTTAAATACTGATCTGTATGTCAGGGTTTGCGTTAACCACTCACAATCATCTGTCCATCATCACCAATCAATTCACCCCACAGTGCCAGTTCTGCTTATCAAACGTGGTCCAGTTGTCGATTCTGATGAACTTTTCTCTGTTTGCAATAAGCAACTTTAGCCAAGAGAAGAATGTACTAGTGATGTTGGGGCGAGTATCAAGGCATGAAAGAGGGACGGTGAGGTTGATGGTGTCGAAAGCTGCAGTGAGGTCAAGTAGGATATGAATGCTGAGGTGTCCAGTGTTCAAGGAGAGGAGGAGGTCATTGGTGAGTTTAAGGAGGGGCTGTTTTTGTGCCTTGGTGTGAAAAGAAACCAAATGTAAATGGTTCAAACCGGTTGGTGGAGATGAAGTGAGCTTTCAGTTGGAAGGTGGCAACAAGTTCTAGTATTTTTGACAGAAAGGGGAGATTGGAGATGGGCTTGAAATCGCTCATATCAGGGTTGAGTCCAGGTTTTTGTAGAATGGGGATGACAGCAGCCATTTTAAGTGTATGGGGGACTGAAATGAAGCTGAAGGAGGAGGTTAATGATTGCTGTGATGAATGAAGAGATAGCAGGGGCCGCGGTAGCTCAGTGATTAGCACGCTTACTTGGAACTGACAAGCCAGAGGCACCTGGTTCGAATCCACCTTGAGGCATCCACCCTTAATCACCCCCAAGCTCCATCAAGTTCCGTGTCCATCCCCACAATGTGGGGACTCATTGTGAGATGTAAAAATAAGTCTTCTAGTGAGGAGGTAGTTGGATGACAGTCCTCAACAAGATTGGATGGGAGCCAGAGGACAAGTGAAGCTTCCTAACTACCATAGGGGTTTACAACTTCATCGGGGAGATGGAATAACTTTAAGAGGGGCTGAATGGCAAAGGGGGGATGGAATTTAAGAAGATAGGGGATGTGGTCATGTTGCTGTGGATGGTGTGAATTATAGTATGGACAAGCGAGAGGAAAGACTTCACTGTGAAGGAATTGGAGGTACTCTCACTGCAGTAGAGAAGCTCATTGTGGAAAAGAGAGCCTTGGGATTGGTGGAACCAGGGTGTGTGAGGTATGAGTAGTCAATCGAATGGGTTATAATGAGAGCATCTTTGTATTGTTGAAGGTAGTCTGTGTAGGCATGGAGATGCACTGATAAACCAGTTTTCTTGCAGTCTTTTGAACTGTCACTTATGGGATTTCATTTGATGGAGTTCAGGAATACACCAGGGAGCTGAGAGTGTGAATAAGACTATTTGGAGAGTCAATAGTCATTCATGAATGCAGGACTGCATAGCGTAATGAAAATTGGCCACTAACATGTGGATACCGAGCTTCTTAGGGTAGATTCTGTCTCCCCTAAAAAAGGAAAACTATTCCCAGAACAAATCAAAATTGCAAATAAGATTGATTTTGTCTCGGACTATGAACATGTTACCTTTGATGCTTCCTTACTACCTACAACAATATTTCAGAAATGTATCATTCACTCTCGTATCTTTAATAAGCAGTCAGCAGCCATGTTTTCCAGTTACATTCCCAGTCTAGCCAGCAGCCCTCCTCTCTTTTCCAATATTAATGAGTGAGTTAGTTGGTTTAATGATTTATATATATATATATATATATCTGCCCTTGATTTTTTGACTCCATATTCTTCCAGGGCTATCCCAGTTATTACCAAATCCCCATGGATCAATAAAAACATCCATCACCAACAATATGGGAAAGCTGAACACAGATGGAAAAAATTCTTATTTTGTTGTCTGTATTAACAATACTTTTCATTCCATAATTCCATCATTCCATTCCAGGCACTTCATGATCTTTCTCCTAGTTATATTTCTGGTCTCCCCAACCCCCTTTTTGACTTCCCAACCACTCCAATCCTCAAATCTTAGTCTTTTACTCATCCCACGCTCCAACTGCAAAACAAAGAGTAACTATGTCTTTACAGTTTTAACCCCAAATGTCTGGAACCATCTTCACCAATCCATTACGTTTGTGGACTCTCTGGACCACTTTAAATGGTTTCAATAACCCATTTTTTTAGGCAAGTCTGTTTATGGTTGGTTTTTAGATTGGTCTGTTTCTTCTTTTGTCATGTTTAATTTTATTTTATTGCTGATTTTTTCTACTGACTCATTTTTCATGGTTGTATGTAAAGCACTTTAAAACCATGTATTTTTTAGTGCTGTATAAACTTTTGCTTACTATTTTGGTTTTAATGGAACCAGCTGATCAAGACAGCTCTACAAAAAACAATTAAAAAAAGCCTATTACATAGCTCCTGGTGTATTTCTAATTCCAAATCGAATACACCAATGTTTCTGTATTAAACAGCATTCATGCTTACTACTTGACTACTATTCACACAACTCCTTTAAAAAAACAGCATTATGAATCTGTTAATGAAGTTCATTACCTGTGTTGAAGCACGCTGCTCCAACAGCAATCTCATCAAGGCCGATGTCAGCACTGGAGCCTTCTCCCCACAGAGCTGTCACCTTGATATGGAAACTGACACAAAACAGTCAAGATAAAGATGTAATTTTTGTAAATAACAACAGCCTAATCCCACATCATGCAGTTTTAAATACAGCTTGGATAGGAAAAAACACCAAATTTGATAATTGCTTTTATTTCTATCCATCACCCTGGCTTTTTCCTCCTGATGTTGCTTTTAAGTATTGTGCTATTTATCTTCCCTCTTCTCCTCTTTAGATTCATCTCCCCCATTTGCTTACCCATGTTGAAGCCCGGTCAACTGTAGGGTGATGTCTTGCCAGTCATCTGTCCATTGACTGTTTTTTTCCCAGACCAGAGGTGAAGCAGCTGTTCTGTTTTCCTCTATAGCCACTGAAATGGTGCCATTATACTCTCCAAACAGGTAAAGAGAGAAATGCAGCTGTGCAAGGCAACACAGTGGAAGATCAGAATGGATTTTAGCAGAAACAACATTTGTTTGATTTACTGATTGATTGATTCATTGTCTAATACTCATTTATCATCCACAAGTATCCTAAAAGAAAAGCGAAGACATACCTTGTATAGCTAAGCTCTGTGGAGTAAACGAAGAACGTTGACTTTGTGTAACTTGTAATGTATCAATAAGTGGACTAACTGACCTGGCAGATGCTGGAGGAGACTGGCGGAGGAAAAGTAGAGCTTTGGACGGATGCTTCCTGAGGGGAATTACTGCCTCTCACTCGCAGAAACAGGAAGTGGCCTATGATAGCACAGCAAATGTGACAGAGCAGAGAGCTGACAAGGACATACAGTTGCTGTCAGCGTAACAGTAGATATTTAGAAATACGGAGGCTGTACAGACTTTCAAGCCTTATTACTTAAATAATAAATAGCCAGTGATCTTGGTTTAATGCTGGAGCTGAGCTGGACTGGAGCCTATCAAGCACATCTGTGAGCTAGATTTATGGAAATCAGATAAACGAAACTGGGTTCACTAAAAAAAAGGTCCTGATATCATGTACTCTACTCAGATGTTCAACAGCTGGATTTTCAAACCACCTCAGAACTCTCCACCCATATAATAACATGTGGTGGTGGTATTACACGGCATTTTTGTTCTAATCCACAAGGCTTTCGCTAATGTTCAGGAAATGCTATGATAAAATAAAATCTTTTATTGAGTCATAAAAATTAGTACTTTCAGCACCAAGTAATGTGAGAATCGTGGAAAAGAACGATGAAGATCATGTCAGGTCATTTTACATCCATCTATCCATACTCCTTCTAAACAAAGCATTTCCAGTCAATAATCAACACACACACACAGACACACACACACAGACACACACACATTCATACACAGACACAAAAAGAACAACTTGCACACCTGGTGTACTCTGCAATGCAATCCCTTGCACATCTTCTTGCTCCATCAAGTCTTCCCCTGCCACCCTTCTCCATGCTGATTGCTGTTTGGATACAGACCAACCACAATGGTCCTGCTCAAAGGAGCAGTGAGAGCCAAATGGCAGAGCATCTGTGGAAAAGGAAAATCCATTTATAGTCACTGTCAGAAGTACATCTGACATCTCAGTCTATTTCTGTTCCTGATTCCTTCTTTTCCTTTGATTGTCTTCCTCTAAAATTTAGAGGGACAGAATAAACGTTGTTTTTTTAATATGTTTGATTCCACCTTAGATGTGAGAAATGCATCCACCTGTTTTTTGTTGTTATTTGTCTGCATCTAAAGTAGTCATTGTGATTATGATATGTATAAGCACCGGGAGGTGAATTTCTAGCTGTGAAAATATGGATATGTGTTAACAATATGTCTGTCTGCTTCTATCTGTGTCCTGCTCAGAGTTTTTATCATCTCACTCCCTCTTCTTAGTCGCTATCTCTGTATTTCTCAGTTATCCTTTACATGCTCATCATTATTTTTACACAGACTACACACATCTATCACCAAAAACATTGAAAACCACTGACAGGTAAGGTGAATAACATCGATTGTCATGTTACATCCTACAGAAGAGCACCCAAGGCTCATAACTGAGAGTGGGAGAGCAAAGGCTTGCTAGCCCATCTGGTCCAATCCCAAAGCAGAGCTACTGTAGCTGAAATTGCTGACAAAGTTAATTCTAGTTTTGATGGACAGATGTCAGAACACACAGTGCATCACAGCTTGCTGTGTATGGAGCTACACAGCCACAGATTTGTCAGAGTGCCCATGATGACTCCTGTCCACCACTGAAAGTGCCTACAATGGACCAGTGATCATCAGAATTGGAACATGGAGAAACGGACAAAGGAGACCCGGACTGATGAATCACAATTTCTTTTGCATCATGTGGCCGGCTGGGTGAGTGAGTGTGTGTCATTTGCCTGGGGGAAGATATGGTACCAGGGTGAACTATGAACGCTTCAAATGCTCTGGATCTTGATGGAAGAGGTTGGACAGAAAACTGGGTGCTCAATAATTTGTTAGGTTTGTGAATTTCATAATGTCACGGTTACCATCATACCTATCCGCACAATATGATCAGCTTACAAATTCAGATAGCAGAAATTGTCACTATGTCCCACCCGTCTCCTGTTACCATGGAGATGATGCAAAAGAATGAGATCTCAGGTGTTGCTCAACACTTTTATTTCAAAAGCGCAGGTATCAGAGGTGTGAACTGACAAAGGCAAATCTGCTGCTTGTGCTGTATGTACATTTCTGAGGAGCGTTAATTCAGAGCCGCTCTGTTCGCTCAACATCAAAATAGCCCACCCAGAATTTAATTGTGCCACAAACTACGTTTGGCATTCTACAGGCAACAGAATGTGCTTCTGGGCCATTCAAGAAATTACACCACCACTATGACCCTCCTCTTCTCCCTGAGGGATGTTTTCAACCATTCAAAGCCTCTCAATAGCTCTCAGTTCTCTGATTCCATTACAGACTGAAGCAGGGCTATTTGCCTCTCTCTCTGAGAGAGTCTTCCCTTTGCATGGAATGACTGATGTTTTGACTGAGAGAGGAAGGGAAGGTGGAAGCAGAGAATAGATGGCATCAAATACCTTCTGCTGCTGTATATCCTCAAGGCTGACAGTGTAAAAGATTAATCACAACTGTATCATACTTGTTAAATATCTCGCTGTCCAAAAATATAAAGATATGATCATAAAGAAAGATGGTGAAAAAAGGATATAAGATACTATAAACATACTCTGATCGTCTCTTGGTGACTTAAATGTTTCAGTAACTGATAAAAAAAAGATGTCAGGCTAAATTAAAAGGTACAAAGGTTGCACACATCAAATGTCATAATTACTGTTTACATTACCCTCTTCCCTCCAAACCCACAGCGAAGTAAAATCTGATGTTTGACAGACGCAATGTGGTGGCAGCTGACTGGCTAATGTAGTGCCTCAAGTCAAGGGATAAGCAATTCATCATGGTCTTAAAGTTTAATACAGCTAATGCAAGTAGCATAGAGCCTGCCAGTACCACCACAATGTTATTTTGCCCTGCAATGCTACTGCATCACAGGGTCCTCTCACATCCCACTTCCACAAACACAAGCCCTCACACGTAGATTTCTCATTGCTTTTCGTCATATTTACGTGCTCTTGCCCTCAGAATCAATCAAAGGGAGTGAATTTGTAATAGTGCACAACACTCAAGCTCAAGGTATTTCAATGACTTGCTATGTGAGGCAAACCTTGGATAAACTACTTCAGGCAGCTTCAACAAGGATTTTTTCCGAAGAGGGTTACTTATGTAAATGCAGGGGAATGATGTGAACTCAATGCAGATTATAAACAACGTCACAATCTGTGAGGGAAAAGAGGAGTTTGAGTTGTTTGAAAAAAGAAAAAAAAAGCTCACCACAGATAAATCCCTCATCCTCGCCTTCAGGACAGTCAGGGTGGAAGTCACATACTTGACTCTGGGCGATGCAGCCTGCAGTGTCACACTGGAAAGACATCTCACAGTCCTCCTCAAACTCCAAGTCAGGATTTCCTGCATCCAAGCAAAAACACAGCCATATTTCAATTTTACAGTGAAGTGTTATTGTGGCTACGAAACTTTACATATTAAGCTGAATTGTGCAACACATATATATATCATAACATGTTGATGCTGCCCGAGAGACCTCTCCATATGGGTGAAAGTATTTAGTTTAAGTGCTGTATCTTTACTATACATTCCTTTTTTAGAGCCCATCTGGAAAATATATACTCCCAGTATATGCTGTGTGCTGTGTGTGACTTTGATTAATAAATTAACATATATACATTTGTATGATGTGTAATACAGCATCATTATGCTGTGCATATACATGGAAAGTTTGCCAAAGCAGAAAGTACAATATCAACATCACTGAACACATCAACAGGATCCACAGAGGGGGCTGTGGTCGCTCAATGGTAGAGCGCGCGTTGGGAACTGACAGACTGTAACCTCTGTAAGAGTAATGTTGAACTTACCTTGCTTACAGTCTGTGAGCTCAATGGAGTCCAAAGCCAGAATGGCTCCATCCTTCCCCAGACAAGAGTTGTAGACCAAGATCACCCGGAAGGGCTCATTTACTTGACCAATTACAGCCTCCAGAACTTCCCACTCAGCCCTTCATTAAAGCAATAAAGTAAAGCTCATTAGACTCATCTGTCATACTGATAGATTATGAGGTAATCAGCTGTTAGTCTTTATATAGAGGTCTTAAATTCTGTACTCTGATAAAAACTCTGAGCAGGACACAGACGGAAGCAGACAGACATATTGTTAACACATATCCATATTTTCACAGCTAGAAATACACCTCCCGGTGCTTATACATATCATACTCTAACTTGTAGGAGACAAAATCCTCCAGCTTGACCGAAAGATGATGTTCTTACAAACTTATTTCCAACCTTAAATATACAAAGAACAAGCACTGATCCACACAACATGCAGGTATGCATGGACACATTTGCACGTATGCCACAAAAACACACAAAAAACACATTAATAGCAGGATGAATCTGCAACATTTAGCTGGGAAATTCTAGCTACAATGTTTTGTGTTCTAAAGCCACGTCAATTTCCGACACAGAAATCCTCCTCACTAAAACTCCCACTCAATCCCTCTAGAAGCCTGTAGGAAAAACTAGCAGAAAAGAAATCTCCCTGTGAAAATCTGGAGGACAGTTTCGAAGCTGTTTTTGAGATGAAGACTATTGTTCCCTAAGCCCATTCAGTCTATTTGAATCTAGGAAGATATAAAAAGGTAGCATTGTATATCAGCATCCCAATGTTCTTCCAAAGTCAGATCAATGTCCGCTAAACTGCATCTCATCTGTCAACACAGACTATTGACTTATATTCTTCGTATGTTCTACTTAATAGAGACAACATGTCTTTTGGGAGCTATGCCATAATTCTGCTTTCAATATGGTTTCTGTACAGCATGAGCCTATATATAACATACAGTGCTAAACTCAACATGACTACATGACTGTAAAGATGTGAAAGGGATGTAGTGTCCTTCACATCAAATCATGTAATTTTACATTTCCATTTTTGTCATAGAAAGTCCCCTTGAATCCCCTTGAATCACACATATCCTCAGTCCCTTATGCCACAATGTCTCTGCCCTGTTCTTAACATAATTCATATTCTTGTCCATACACTCCATTATCTGTACCTATAGGGGATAAATAAGTGGATAGTACAGAGCAAGCAACGGGGCTACTCTTTGGGGTCTAATAAGTAAATAGCCCCGATGCTGACAGCCTGCAAAGGCCAGTTATCTTTGAGCTATCCTTAGGAGCAATAAAGCTTGTAGTAGGGAAGATGAAAATGGTTCCAGAACAGTTGTAGACTTCCATCAACAGACTGTCCAACAGAAATATCAACCTTCTCAACACACAGAGGACTGTAATAAATGGCCAAGCCTTCTGGATGGAAAAAGAAAGCTTTCAATGAGAGAGTGTCTGTTCTAAAGGTACATGATCAGGTTAGTCTGGGATTAATAGGATTCAGAATTAATGAAGTCAGCCTATCTGCACTATATGTGGCTATGCTTAAACCTTTCACATAATGGGATTGTGCAATCAATTACTGCAGTCTCTAAAAGAGTATGTACCGCCTTGTTGTGTATGCCTATCCATCCTTCTCTGTCCTAAGCAATTATTTATAAATTCCTTTCAGGAATCTGATTCTGGATATAAAATGCTTTTAGCTGGTCCACAAATGATTGTGCTTTAACATTAGACCAAATGGAAATGCATGTCTTTGACAACAGATACTGAAAGAGAGGGCTGTTTCCAAGGGATCACATTCCAGCAATTCAGTCCCACATGCTGGAGAAATTGACATTTTCTTGCCAAAACTTCAGTACTTGTTAACATGAAAGGTATCAGAATCAGCTTGACTCTAGTTATGTGCTCAGAGGCCCGTGTCATTTTTCAGTCAGTCATCTCAGTGAAGCTGCGGTCCCCTCACTTTCAAAAACTTGGCTTGACAAGCATTTAAATAAAGCATTACAAACTAAAAACCTAAGTTTCTGCAAATGGCATTTTGTCGGTGATTTGTTTTTAAAAAACTTAAAAAAACACCACCACCAAAAAATTAAATTGAAAAAAAATGCATCTCCTGACCTGCTGCCATCTCGTCTTCTTCGGTTGAGAACCTTTGAGGTTGTGGCTGAACGTGAGAGAACTGGCTTGATCTGTAGAGTTACATTCCCCACCAATGGACCAGCTTCATACAAGGCCAACTGCAAGAGGCATGTCCCTCCACTGCCTGCCAACACTGGACTAACTAAGTGGTACTCACATTTCCCAGAAGTCTCAGCAGTAGGAGAGGGGTTTAGGAACAGGAAGTGGCCTAGTGGCAGAGGAGGGAGTAGAAAATAAGAATGAGGATGAGAATGGGTCATACAAGAGGTCCTGTACCTAGAAGAAATGGATCATATTGACAATATGTTGTGATACTGACAGATTCTAAATTAGGGCATGAAACAAAATAAAATGAATGACAGCTCATATAGCTGGTACTATGAAGAATTTTTTTCCATTAAAAATGAGAAAAAAAGATGGTTCTCCACCAAAGATGGCTTGATTCACTGAATGAATGTACCAGTTGATTACAAATAGCTTACTATCTCAAGAAATGTGAAACATTATGAATGTTCATAAGGTCTACTTTTCATCACTTTGCTTTGGAAGTAAGATCATATCAGGACCAAGAACTGCATATTAGAAAAATGTGTTCACAAATGCCATCATATCAAGTTATAAATAAAATAACAGCCCAGTTCCTTGTTAATATTAGAACTCGAGAGTAACAGTGAATTCTAGCATTTAACGCCAATTACTGCCATTTACTCTGGTCTGTTTGTGACCAGGGGGTGTTTTCATAGAAATAGGTGCTGCAGCCACAATGGGCATGCATGAATGTCTGAGCAAAGCACTCTCAGCAAAGCACAGAGTCTGTGGTCATTATTGAATAAGTAATACAATTTCAATTAAAAAACAACAACAACATCCTAATAGGAGGCCTGATTATTGCCAGTAGGTTAAAAGGGGGAACATGTTTTGACGGTCTTCAAAATAAAATAATGAGAGACAGATTCAGAAAGCCATTGGGTGGTAAAGGGGACAAAAATGAGTTTAAAATGAATATTCGGAAAATGTGTCAGCATATATATATATATAGATATATCCATCCATCCATTGTCAACCGCTTATTCGAAATCGGGACCCGGGGGAACTGGAGCCTATCTCCATTCACATTGGGCGAGAGGCGGGGTACACCCTGTATAGGTTGCCAGTCTATTACAGGGCAGAGCAGTTAGGGGAACAGTGTCTTGCTCAAGGACACCTCGACACGCTTCTCTGCAGGACCGGGGATCGAACCTGCAACCTTCCGATCGGCAGACATCCGCTCTACCCATAGAGCTATGCTGCCAGATGTGGGCTCTAATTTTATACTTCACCTCCTGAGCAAGATTTGACTAAATGTTTGTATATGCTTGCTTGATCCGGTGTTTATCTATTGGGGTGTACCTTCAATTAATGTGGGTATTGAAATGGAAATTGGGAAATACTCACAAGTCTATAAAGGACCCTCTCCCTTTGATTGGATAAAAAAATACTGCAGCCTTTGTGATTTGTTAGTTGTGATAGTTCACACTGTCATCTCCTTTTTTAGATTTACTTTAGAAATATCATGACATTTACTGTGTCATTGTCTGTTTACCTATCAAGAAATATTTTCAGAAAATTCCAGTCATGGAAGAAGTATTTGGATCCTTTACTTAAGTAAAAGCACTGCGAGACCTCAAGTGTACCATCTAGGACATGGCTTTGGGTTCAGCAGTGCCCCGATTTATGATCCTGTTCAGTTGACAGTGGTAATGCACCAGCCATCCTTTTTTCTTCAACTGATACAAAAACCGAGAAGAATAACAAAGTTAGAAGATTTTAATTCAGAACCAAAGGTGAGAATTTCACAGCAAAACCATAATGGCTCCAATGACCAAACATGGGAGCTGGTTCGAAGAATCAAGCAACATTTGAACACTGCCTGGTGTGAGAACGTAGGAGTCACACATGAGACCAGCAGAAATGAGATGTTACTGAGGGGATGATCCTCCTATAAACTTGGAGAATTTTTCACAAATGAGTGTACAGCTCTTAATCAATCTCACCCAAGCAAGCAGAGCATTAGCAGTGTTTTCAAGCAGCAATTTGCCAAGTCTAGCATCTTTTAAGTAGGACTTTGGCTCTTACCATAAGAGTTTCCCTCTGAATGGTCAGTGAAAGGCAACATGACACCAGCTGGTGTGTTTTTTCTTGGCTGCTGTGGAGACGTGACCCACCAGTCACTTCGGCCACTGTGGTTTGACAATATCCAGTGGCAGGAAGATTCAAAATCACAGGATGTATCTGTAGGGCAAATGAACACGTCTGACATTAAAATCAAAATTTACAATGTCCAAAATTTGAGTCCAGTTAGCAGAGCTTTCTGAGTTATGATCTGATAGGATTTTTGAAAATGTATTTTTCTGCTACAATATTTTCCTTTAAATTATATTAATATCAATTAATTCAACCCACCCATAATTATAGAAATTCACAATATTTCTAATCTCAGGATGCCTTTGGATATGCTATTCATATTAACCACTATAATTTCACTGGATAATGGTGCCTCTGTTTCTAGTTTCCTGCAGAGTGAATGATAGCAGCAGTAAAGCAAGGTGAGGTTGCATCCCAGCAAGACATTATGTGGCAAATTCAGTGAGACCATAAAAAAAAGACTGTCTTTCATCAAATCCTCTTCAATCAGGAGCTGAGCATAGGTGACTCAGTGTTTATTCAAGTACCATTGTCCTGCAGAGATGGAGAGCCCCCACAGTTCTAGAACAACCGCAGTTTGAGACATGCACGTGCAACACCCGTTCTAGATGTACGTGCGTGTGAGTCTAAACTACAGATGAAAATAGCGGTACAACGAATGGAATTTTGAAATGTAGCTCTCTGAAATTACATTTTAACGTTATGTCAACTATTTCTGTTCAACCAGGGCACCAGTGAATGTAGGTATCTGCCAGACTGGCACGGTTATAGTTGGAGATTTTGTATTCATCCTGGTATAGATGCATCAGCTTCCCTCCATAATTCTGAGAATGCTCGGGACATCAGGACACTTTATGATACTGGGACTGTCCTGGCTAAACCATTATGCTCTGTCATTTTAGAGTCACGTCACTATTCAGCAATGCCCTGAAGTGCCACTGCCAACATAGAAAGCTGGAAAAATTGTTTCATTGTCCTTTCTGTAATGAAATGAATGAAGATGAGCCAAACAAGACCATTAAATTGTTAATCATAATTATGTATCCTACAGCTAAAATATAGTGATTGAGAAAACCCTGATTTGACTTGTCTTTACATCGACATATAGTGCTTATATTT
Source organism: Regalecus glesne (assembly GCA_900302585.1). Taxonomy (NCBI): domain Eukaryota; kingdom Metazoa; phylum Chordata; class Actinopteri; order Lampriformes; family Regalecidae; genus Regalecus; species Regalecus glesne. The sequence continues at coordinate 17,074 of OMLC01042043.1, forward strand.
AGACGATGATTCGTCCAAAATCCCCCATGCTTGATAAATATGAGTAAAGTGTACTGAGTGGTTGCTAGACTAGAAAAGTGCCGTACAAAAAGAGTCCATTTATCATTTACACAGGGTATAAAGAAGATTACAAAGGGACACCATCCTTTAATGAAGTGCCCAAAAATGGAGGTCCTGTAGTCGCAGCATGAGAAATGTAATGAGATAAACAGTTTCCTGAAATTTAGTCCAGCTGCATTCACTAATGCTGTGTGTGATTCCATCTTCTCACATTACAGCCATTACAGCCTTCTCACAACACACCTTTCCTAAAGCTGAAAGCCTGCGGTCTGGCTAGAGTTTGAAAACCCCGGTTAGGGAATGAACTGCACACCTCTTGACTAAACTATCAAATTAAGCCCATTTTTCCCCAGAGGAAGTTTTGGTCCCAATGGCCCATTCCATTTTTATTCTAATTTGCTTATTAGGTGAAACTCTATAATTCTTAATAGATAGACCTTATTCGCAGATCTCTCATGACAGGACAAACACAGCTATGCAAATGAGAGCTCATGATTAGTGTACGTTGGTGCTCACAAAAATTAGATATCTGTTGTAATGAGGTAAAGTGTATTTGCTGCAGGTACTCACATGTAGTGTCCACTAAGGGACTTATCAGAGGGTTGGTTGTGAGGTACTGTTGCCTCTATCTATCTATCTATCTATCTATCCATCCTATCCATCCATCCATCCATCCATCCATCCTTCCAGCCATCCATCCATCCATCCATAGGGATACTGCAGTTTTAGATTAATAAATGTTTAAATTGATTAAAAAAACCAATTAATTGAATAAATTATACACAAATGTTCCATAAAAGACTAGAAAGGTGGACTGGTTCTCCATGCATGCATATGTCTAAAATGGCTGCTGGTCTAGAACTGTGAGGGCTCTTTGGCTCTGCAGTTTGACTGAGTGCACCGCAAGGTCTGTGTTTTCCCAGATATTAAACATCTCAATTAAATATAAACACAGTCAGAAGGTGCTGTGGAATGACAACCATTTTTGTCTTCCAGCCAACCAGAATTAACTGCTTTGTGGTCTCAAAGGGAGGAAAAACAGGAGAAATCCTTACAAACGTTATCTATTAAACCATTGCTGGAAAAAAATACCACAAATGTGCCTGTCTTCATGATAGCTTTGACGTATAGTAATGAGGTCAACAAAAAGATGGAATAATTCAAGCAAGATAAGGATGGAAGATGTTTTTGTAAATCTTAAAGGAGCAGCTCACTCCAAAATAAAAAATGCATGTTTTCCCTCTCACCTGTGGTGTAATTTATCCAGCTAAATCCTTTCGGTGTGATTTACTGAGTTTTAAATACATTATCTGTAGAGATGTCTACCTTCTTTCAAATCCAATGGCACTGGATGGCACTTGGCTTGTGTTGATCAATGCGTCAAAAAAGTTAATGTGAAAAACTTAACCAGTTATATCTCTTTTCAAAAATTATGACCATGTAGGTGTTGTTCGAGTTAAGAAAATAGCTCCGACATAAGCCAAGTCCCATCTATTTCCATTATATTGGAGAGAAGGCACACATCTCTATAAGAGATATCTCCAGAACTCAGCAGCTCACACCAAAATGATCTGGATAGATAAACAACACCACAGGTAAGTGAAAAAAAACATATATAATTTATTTCGGAGTGAACTGTCCCTTTAAACAAGAGGATAAGGCCTTTGGGGGAGGAACATATGTGATTAAAAAACACTGTTTTATGAGAGGGGGAGGGTGAAGACAGAAAAGAAATTGAGTGGGAACAGAAGGGGTTGAGGCTTGAGGAGAAGAAAGGAAAGACAAAGGAGAGGCAGGATGCTTGAGAGACACATCATGTGATAGTCGGAAAGGAAACTACCAATAATAAGGCCAATGCCACAGGAAACCCTTAAGGGCATACTAAATAGAAATACTCCAGGCTGGGATGTGCCTAAAAACAGACTTAATTCAACATTATTACATGTTTTGATTCTAAAATAAACTTTTTCATTTGGGTCAAAATTAAATTGGGATCAGAATGTGATCTGACTGTCCCATTGCTGTACATCACATATGCATCATATCAGCACATTAATTATGGTGTTTACTTCATCTTAAAGATACCTTTGTTTGTGTCAATGTTGTTCCCTTTACTTAACATCATTAAAAAGGTAAATAAAGCATTCTTTTATCAAATTCCTCTGAATAGTAATAATAATAAGAATAATCAAAAAAATGATGATAATGTTAATTATGGTGAAGATGACTTACTCTATATTGGAATGATGAATCTATCAAACAAAATGGAAGGAGCCTCTGTCTGTCCTTCGACTTTCTCGACAACTTTGGATCCGATCGACTTTAAAATTATCAGGTGTATTGCTTGGGACCCAAGGAGGTGCAGTGTTGAGTGTTAAGTTGTCTAGATGAGTGTTTGTCCAGAAAACCGATGGAAAGTCTTACGTATATACAGACTGAGACATTCTTCCTGTAGCAACCAGATAAACAGTGCCACTCTGCCATTGTAACCCACACTGTGGTGTTGGTGGTGATACGTGAGAAGAAAGTTCTTTAGGATTCATGTTTGTTTTAGTGGAAATAGAGACAAAATCATTTAAGGTAATGTTTGACTAATTTTCAGCTATTCAATGGTTTTTTTTCCCTGATGCAATACATGATCCTTCTTTTCAGACCTAACCCATGCATATCAGACTTCATACCAGTAGCAATGCCCTGTATAGTCACAAGGATTGGAATAGACAAATAAATAAATTAAGGTTCCTTTATCAGTCCCGCAAGGGGAAACTTGGATTTCTCTGCATTTTGACCCAACCTATTGTATAGGAGCAGTGAGCTGCCAACACATGGCACTCGGGGAGCAGTTAGGGGTTAAGTGTCTTGCTTAAGGACACCTCGACATGCTGTATGCAGGACCGGGGATCGAACTTGCAACCGTCCGAATGGCAGACGACCGCTCTACCCACTGAGCTATGCCGCCCCTATGTTGCTTGTTTGAAAAAATAATAATAATAAAGAAAATAAGTTTCATTTCATGCACTGGGCCTCCGAAGGGGTTTTTGCAAACCAGAAGAAATACAAGTGTGGTACTAGTTTCAAACTAGGATTGTAGTTAGGCTTGTCAAAATATTTATCGATAGGACATATCAAATACTCACTGTTGCTGAAATAAAATGCACCGCATCTAGGCCTTTTGTGTTTTTTTAAAATAGCACAAGTTTTCTATTTAGGATATTTTAGTGAGTAATGTAAAAATGCATTTTGCGTTTATGGTCAATGTCAGTGGAGTTATGTAATACTTTGAGGTGTTTTAAGGGGCTGTGGGCCTATATGTTTTGTTCTAAATTATGGTTTCCAAATCCAAAGAAGAAGAAACAATATGTCCTCCCCAGCACACTAAAATCTATGTGGATTTTTTCCTATTGAAAGAACATCATCAAACAGTAACACAAATAACACGTATGGCCTAAGAGAGAACTACACAATGCAAAGAGCATGATTCAAACAACATGCAAGCTATGCAGTTTCAGTGATAGCAGAGTCCATTGGAATCACCACAGCGATGGTTTTATATTCAAATTCAAAACATAGGAAAATGTTACATTAACCAGAGCTAAGCATTTTCCTCATATCTGATTTAACTAACTGGTGCACTGCAATTTAGGTGTAATTCTCCCTCTGACCACAGTCTGGGTTTGAGTGGCTGAGTGGCACTTTTCCTCTGGTTACCACAGGAAGAACTTCTGTCTGTATGCATGTGTGACTGTCCTTTAATTTTCTAAATAACAACTCATCCAGACAACTTTACACTCAACTGTACTTCCTTGGGTCTTCAGCAATGCACATACCAAGTGTGACGTTGATTGACTGTACGGTTGTCGAGAAAACTTAAGAATAGACAGGCAGAACACAAAGACACAAATACATACAGACAGAGATGCCTCCCATTTTAGTTCTAAAGATTCATCATTCCAATGCAGGGGCAGTTGTCTTCATCGCTTTTCAATTATTTTTGTTTCTGTTAGGAGGAAAATGATAGAGGAACATTATAACGCCCTTTTTAATGACATACGGGGAACAATCTGTTTGACACAGTTGATGCTCCTGCCTTCGAAACCACCTCATTACATCGAAATTAGTAACATTACACCAGTTCAATGTGTTTAGAGAACAACAACAAAATCACAACAAGACAGTATAATAAATCTGGGCAAATGACGATAAAAACAATAATAAATAAAGTTTTCTAAACAATGAAACCACATTAACCACTGTCCATTGTGTGACGTTATTGAACCATGGATTTATGTGTTGACAAAGGATCCTAGTTGGCTTTCCGTTGGTATTGTTTCCATGGTGCCACAACCACGTAATGGAATGTTAGGAGGATCAGGATAATTGAATTATAGTTATGCAGCACATATTTTGCCCAATTAAGATGGGACCTAAAGTCATGAAGGTCTTCCCTTCAAGATTGAAAACAAATGGCTCAGTGTTTGCCCAACTGAATTTTCACAAGTTGCGATATTTTTCCCAAATATTAAAGCTAAAGTGCTTCATAAAATAGTCCAAATGCTTTCAAATGCCATAAAAGTATTACTCATATCCAACTATTTGCTGTTAAACTGCAGATGTACAAATGCAACTTCAATTTATCCTTTTCACCATGGTTCCTTGCCATTACCTCATCATCGGATATATTGCAAGCCCTACAGTATTTGGATAATCTAATCTGCATGTTTATTTAAATGCTGAAAATTCCTCATCAATCACAGACGGCAACAACCAAAGTGATGATGACATTCAGTGTGTGTATGTGTGTGAGAGACTATGTGTGTGAAGTATTGACAGTGTAGTGCATGTTGAAATAGACAAGCATGCAATTCTTACATTGGCCATCATCATCAGAGTCCACATAACGAGGAAACATATCATCCGCAGTGTTCTCCTCAAGGAACCGGTCCAAAAGAGCGTGACTGGTGCTGCCAACTGCAGGGCGAGAGACAGAGAGAATAATGGTGTATAAGAGAGAAAATAGATGATTAGTCTGGCTTAGGAGTCCATTTTATGGCTTTGATGAATCTCAAATGGAGCGTTTATTCATTTGCTGCAAATAAAAGGGCTATGGACATCCCTCAAGTGCATGAGTCACACAGCAAGTGCACGCGATTGAGCTGTCTAAGACCGTTGTGGGTGCTGTAAGTCCCATAAGACTCATTGATCAAGTAAGATTACATTCGGATGAGACAAAAAAGGCAAAACGAAAAAATAGGCAAGTCAGTAAAACTGCTAAATCTGCTGATAACTATTCTCAGCTTTGGTAAATGATACCCCTGGTTGAACTTTTATACATGGGGAAACTATTGGTGATTGCAGTTGCTAATATATATTCTGCTTGAAAGACCAAAACTTACAAATACTTAATTTATTTATCTAATTAAAAAACATTTTTTTAGATTTCCTTATCAGTCTCACAAGAGGAAAATGGAAATTCTCTTCATTTTGACCCATCCTATATTGTATAGGAGCAGTCAGCTGCCACCACGTGGCCCTCGGGGAGGAGGAAAGGGTTCAGTGTCTTGCTCAAGGACACCTCGACATGCTTTCTGCAGGACCAGGGATCGACCCTGCAGCCTTCTGATCACCAGATGACCGCTCTACCCACTGAGCTATGCCAGCTTCATTACTGCTTAATTTGGCTTGTTCACTTGTGCAACCACCTTAACTTTCATTCATTGGGTTTGACTGAGGGGATATCTCCCAGTTGAACAGCAAATCACTATGGTACATTTGCAACCTCTGGTGTGAGCATCTTAGGCTAACCTGTGTAGATCACAGTCTGTATAATTACAGTTACCACATCTCAGGGGTTACATCAATCTCTCTAAGGGGTGGCATAGCTCAGGAGGTAGGGTGGTTGTCTAGTATTCAGAAAGACTGGTGGTTCAATCTCCGGCCCCTTCAGAAAGTGTGTCGAAGTGTCCTTGAGCAAGACACTAAACCCCTAGCTGCTCAAGCCCTGAAATGGAATGGCGATATGTCAAGGATGTTTCCCGCCCTTTGTCCAATAAGTACTGGGATAGGCTCCGGCATGTATCCACAACCCAACTTCAGATATTTGGTTGATAGGAGTGGCATAGCTCAGTGGGTAGAACAATTGTCTAGCAATCAGAAGGTTGCAGATTCGATTGTCGGTCCTGCACAAAGTATGTCGAGGTGTACTTGAGCAAGACATTGAACTGCTCCCCAAGCGCCATATGTTGGAAGCTCTCTACTCCTATACAATAGGATGGGTTGAATGCAGGGAATTCCAAATTTCCCCTTGTGGGACTGATAAGGGAATTCTCCCCAATAGAAGAAAATGGATTGATGGATTGATCAGTCACACAGATCTAGGCTTGAGTTTACGATTTTTAACAGCAGCCTCTCGCCAAGGTGTGACCATTTAAGTTTAAATGGGTCATTTAAATTTAAATTAAATTTAAATCCAATTACAAAGAAACTCGTCGGGAGTCTATCACACGTTCAACCCCACACCAAATGTAATCATAATCTTGCTGCGACAGAGCCAACCCCATCTGGGAGACTTCAGTGTCCAGGGCGCCGAACACATGGACAGCATCAACACCCTGAGGGACAATGAATGGGAGATGGATAGAAGGGGAGGGGGACTTTACATGTGACACTGCATCTACAGCATTAACCAGCATGATCAACAGACAATGACAGAAATTATGATATCACAACGGGTCAGGGTAACTTAACCCCTCCAAAGCCCCTGGAACAATAAGATCGCTGTTGGCTGTCGCCTGTGAGGCAAGGCTACACTGGTCAAGCAGGACAAATTAGATTATTAAACAGTTATTAAAAGCAGGCAGTAAGAATAATGGCACATTATATAGAAGAATGACAGCCATGCTATTCATTGGTAATTATAGAATAAAAGCAGCTATTTTTAGAGGTCTATAATATAGACACCAGAAAATGTAATGGACAAAGACAGACAAATTGAGACAAAAGATAAGTTTAATTTAGACTATTAGTAGCACAAGAGATCACAAAGTTTCTCTGGAAAGCCCCAAAAAGTCTTAGTGAATGCATTTCTTTACACAGTTTCTCCCTCACAATTTCTCTGTCCCCAATCCTGCCCATTTGGAGTATCAAAACAGGGGGAAACATGCAGTGATGTTCCATTGTGTGAGAGACAGTGGAAAAGATTGGAAAAAAAGAAAGATTTGGCAGATGGCCAGCTGTGCTGGCAGTGTCCTAGGAGCTTTGAGCAGAACTTGACTTTAAATTTAGTTTGGAGTTGCTTGGAGGAAGCTGAGGTTGACTGTTAGAGCCGTCTCCTCAGCTGGGATGATGCTGGCCATGTGCTAGTTTATGTTAGCTATGTTACGTGAGCTAGGATTTTATTTTAGGGTAAAGATTAGTGTTGGTGATATTCTGGATTGACTTAAAGAACTTGGCCCAGCGGAGGGCAACCGCTGGCTATCATAGCAACTGAATTCCTCTGGATGTTGGAAGGCTAAAAGCTGCCGAGCAGCACAGGAAAAAAAGCCCATTCTGGCAAGAGGAGGTAACTGCTGACGCAGCTTTGCCATGGGAGTCCTGGCTGCCAACAAAATGGTCTCACTCCTCTGCTCTTGCTTTCCCGCCTACTGCCTCTCTACCTTCTCCCCCCATACATCTCTCTGCTATCCATCTTTGGTTCTCCTCTTCTATCCTCCAGCTGTGCAGAAATCAGAGACTTAATGTAAACCTCTGCTCCGCTTCAACTTCCTCTTTCCTCCTCACTGTCAAATAGCATCAAATGTAAAACACACAAAATGACATTAAATAAAAGAGAGCTGATTCCCTATTCATTTCAGAGAAAACGGATCCAGAAGTTCTGTACTTTTTGCTCAGGTCACATTACAGTCAGAAACTTCTCACAGTCTTTCATCCATTCTTGAACTCTAAGTCCCATAGTTGCCATGTAAGGTTTTCAACATCCATTTTGCTTCACCCAGAACCATCCACATCATTCTAACGTGCATCTTGGAACATCTGCCATATCAGATAGATTCAATAGAGAAAAGTGGAAAAAAAATCAAACAAACACCAAATTAAAACATTTCCAAAACAAATCTTGTAAAACTGTGCCAATGTACATTTTCACATCTAACATAGAGATGAACACCCTCCTAAAGTCGGCCATGCCCTTAGTATTGAGTCATTATCCATTGGGAGGGGAGAATAACGTAGCTGTCTGCCTGACAAAGTCCTGACAAAGTCCTGATCCCCTCCTAGCTCTTAAGTCCTTATTCCCACTGAGGACACACATGACAGCTGAATTGACAATAGATCATGCCATGATCTAAGATAGCTGGCGACAGCTCCCCAGTATTAGGTAAGATAGCAAATAGTTGCTTTTTGGTGTTCGCCGACACAGAGATGAGAAAGGAAGAGGAAGGGAGATGTACAGAACCAGACTTACAGATCACCACTAATATCAGCATGTTTGTGCACACGTACATGCACGAAGGCCCTCCTCGACATCATGACGGGCTTCAAAAGTAACGCCTCCAGTGTTTAAGTTCACATAATAAAAACCATTGTGAGTTAGAATGTAAATTGTTTATCCTTGTTAACGGCACTTTGGAAAGTATTCAAACTCTTCTAATTGATTATATGTGTCCAATAGCCATATCACACCTCGCTGGCTCTTTTATAAAGAACCAAGAATAACAAAACAGGAGAAAAAAATAAATCCTTGAGATAAATCTCGGCAGTCTTGTTAGACAAGGTCTAGCCGAGGGATTTGCTGTTTTTCGGCTAACAACATCACTCTACAGACAGACGGGGTTTCTTGGTGGATTGCGCTCTTGGCAAACTGGCACTGACGTACTCGAGCACATAAAACTAATGTTTTAGAGAAGTCGTTCTTTTTGGGGGGTCTATAACTTTACCGAGACCTCGGGACAGAATTAAAGTTATAGGTTCTCAGTTGTGTATGGTGATTGACAGGACATCTGTGTGTCAGCTTAGGAAGCTGCTATTGAAACGCCACTGGTTAAGTACACTAAAGAGAAAAGGGGGGGAGGGCTGTACTTTAGTGACAAGGTCGGTGAGACAGATGTGAGCGTGGTAGAGAGCAGTACCTGCATGTGAAAGTACAGCATTACAGGCCACATGAAATGAAAAACATATTTTCCTCTATTTAACCTTTTTATTCTACACTGAGTTCTCGTTTGTCAATCATTGCATCTAAAAAAAGAGAACAAAAAACCAATTGTGCCATACATCTGTGTCCACAGAACGCAATGTTTACCCTCCCTGAAAAAAGCATCAAAATCCTAGTGATACATATTTGCGCAAGTAGACAGGAATCAATAAAAATATCCAGTAATAATATGACCTGATTTGAATTTCCCCTTAGCTCTTCCACCTTGGAAAAATCTAAATTCACACGCTTGGATTTTTGGCTGTTTAAACCCACAGACTCTTTCCTTTCCCCCTTAAATGTGGTTTTCAAGGTGGGAGACCTTTTTGAAAATTCTTGCCAATGCAACTGGCATCTGAGGGTGAACTGATATATCAACTATGTGATGGACACTGCCAGATGTTTCTCCCTGAATGAGAACAACAGGGCCATCACTCTACATGGTAGAATATTCATCCCCCATCCATCCATCCATCGTCAACCGCTTATCTGAAGTCGGGTTGCAGGGGAACTGGAGCCTATCTCAGTGCTCATTGGGTAAAAGATGGGGAAACACCCTGGAAGGGTCACCAGTCCATCACAGGACAGAGCAGCTATAGGGACAGTGTCAAGCTCAAGGAAACTACAACACACCTCTGCAAGTGCGGGGATCAAACCTGCAACCCTCCGATTGCCCGATGACAGCTCTACCCACTGAGCCATGACGTCCCCCTAGAACGTCAAATCAACCGCCTGGGCCCACCGGGTAGCCATTCTGTTAAGCATTTCATCATGAGAATAAGTGTAACCTCGCTTCCATGTATGGCATATAAACCTGAAATGAGATACGTCACACCACTTAACGCCACAGATGCAGTTCTGCGGGACCTTTTAACACTGAGCTTACTCTCATCATCCAGTCTAACTTGTAGGAGCTCTTGTGTCTGAACTTTTGTAACATTTAAGCATCAAACTGAGACATCACAAAACAAAAACACTCTAAATAAAATGCTGGATGTGTAACATCATACCTATTAACATAGAATGGGCTTAAGGTTATTCTGAAGAGAGGTTTGGAGACAGGAGCCTCTGGCCAGGAAAGGATGTAAGCTCTCAAGCCAACAAAAGTGATTAAACTTCTGTTTTTCATCTGTTATTTGATTGTTCAGTGCTTTACAACAATGACTCATTTTATACCAACATTACGGAAAGTTAAAGGAGAGACCGCAGAATCCAGTATTAGTAGGGGGGTTAACTCAGTACAAAATAGCCAATAGCAAACTCTGGCAGGGTAAAAACATGAATAAATGATTGAATATTAAAATAAATCGGAGCAAGGTAGCAGGGGTACATTGGGGTACATTGCACTTGGAAAGTAGAGAAAATACTCAAATTTAAGATCCTAAACGTTGGTGTAAATACCACACTTGTAAATACTTTAGCCTCTCTGTTGCCACACATGGCTCTTGTTAACAACTGTAGCAGCTTGTGAGTTTGTTTTGCACATCGTTTAAAAACAAGTTTAATAAGAGCAATCGACTTTTTAAAAATTCTGTCTCTCATTCATTAATTCTTACAGCAAAGCCCATATGATGAACTTGATGCAGACAATGTCTATCCAACAACGCGCACTTTGAGAAAAGGCACTGCGCTTGCCGGGAACTCTTCACGGTGGCAGTGCCTGGATAGGCAGTCCTGACAGATGAAGCTTTTGAGATCCATCCTGCATAGAGAATCACTGCGAGTGGGAGAGCCACACTTCAACTCAGCAATATGCATTATCTTGTTCATTTGAAATAGGCAGCGGCCTCTACACAATTGGCTTCTGGTTTGAAAACATGGGTCAATTGGCAAACTTGCTTTTCATAAACAGCTGGAGCCAATTCATACATCCGCTTGACGTGGAGTAGGCCAGATGTCCCAAATGCAATTTAGATTTGTGAAATGACTTGACTTGCAACTGACTTGAATAAAACTTTGATTATGTCATCGGTTGTCTTAACCTTGAAAATGAATAACCCCCAGTTTTTGAGAGTGGATTCGCCTGGACTGGACTATACTTTGGCAGGGAGTGGCAGAGTTTTCAGGCCAGGGGCTTTTGGCTGATGCTGACATTCAAAACAATGCTTCATTCATATGCGAAGATGAACCCACACAGACGTACCTACACACACTCTCACCCATATCTGGAAAAGAGGGAAGTCACAGGTGATCGGATTTGAAATCGTAAAAATAATTCCCTCTTTAAGCAATCATAAGTAAATGTGTTCACACCTTTCAGAGTTTCAGTTTAATGGATATTCACTAAGTTCACTGCACCCTGTGACCATGTGCCATAATGGCCTTGCAAGCACAGCAACGGCCTTGTAAAGGAGTGTATGCATTATGGATTGGAACCATAATGCAGAAGGCCATCTTGGTGGCGAGTACACCATTATGTAGTCCAGCTGCTGTGTACATTATTAATGTCATAATACCACCATCTCCCCAGTGAAGAGACGGCCAACCACACAACAGTCTAGGAGTTTTTACTTCAGGTAAAAACATCCTTGTTGAGAGTTCAGTCCCTCAAAGTGGACAGAGAGCAGTGCTGTGGTTTCCTTCACATCAGTGGGGGCTTTTGAAGTATGCCACACTCTGCAGTGTCTCGCAAGATAGCTTGGACTCACACTCGTGTGGTGAATGAGGCCCAAGATCAAGATCATTTGGCGGGAAAACAAATTTCCAGCTTCAGAACTGCTGGTCCAACTTAAAAACCTGTACTGTCAGATTCCCACATCCCAGTTATTTACACTACCCCCTTTGACCTACGAAAACATCCGTCATCATAGGAGAGAATATAGGAAGGCTTAATGCAGATGGAAATAATCTTCTCTCAAAGTTGACCAACTCCGTGCGAAAGAGTTGTTACTGATATGAACAAAACGATTGATAATCCAAAAGTGGCTTACCTCTCTGACCTGATTAATAGCGACAATCATAACTCAAGGTTTCGCAGTACTATCAATCAGCTTGTGAATCCTTCTTCCTACCATTTCTGCCTCTTCAGCTAATGACTGAAAATATCTTGTCTTTCTTTGTCAACAACATCAATAGTCCAAGGTCCTCTCTCACCTCCATCGACTCCCAAAAGCCCCTTTCAGGCATCCGATTTTAATGCAGGAATTTGCTCCTATTTCTCTGGAGCTGCTCATAAAAGGGGGTCATGGCAGTTCAGTGCTAGGGCTCCGGGAAGTGACGAGCCAGAGGCAGTTTGAACCCACCATAGGGCGCCAGGAAGGGCATCTAGTCTTAATCACCCAAGGTCCATCTAAGTCCATGTCCACCCCCACAATATGGGGACTAACTGTGACATATAAACTAGACCTCTTTCTCTCTGCAGTTCTTAATAAACACTGTAGCACATATGCAGCCCTCTTCAAGTCCTTGTGATATAGTTCAGACAAAATTTGTAAAATCCATTCTCCCTGGCTTAGGTCCCAGCCTGCTCTCCATCATCCGAGGCTCTCTTACATCTGGGTCCATACCTTGCCATTTAAAAATTGCCTGTGTTCAACCTCTCCTTAAAAGAAAACTCTCTCGATATGGCAAGATTAAAGAATCATAGACTGAATTCCAAACGTTCTTTTTTTTAGCCAAAGTTCTGCGAAAGAATAGTTGTGGACCAATTCCTGGAGCTGACTGAGGATCTTAATATTTTTCGATAAATTTCCATCTTCCTTTCACCAAAAGCACAGTATTGAGACTGGATTATTAAGAGTGACCAATGAAATTCTTATGTATGCTGATAAAGGTGAATACTCTACTCTTGTTCTTCTAAATTTAACTGCTGCCTTTGATACCATTGATTATGTCATCTTGATAGGTTGGAGAACTGGGCTGGTATTTCTGGTACAGAGTTAAATTGGTTTCACCCATATTCAGAAATAAATATTTTACAGTCACATTTTACAACACACACAATCATGTATTTTCTTCAGCTCCCCGACTGTGTGGAGTCCCTCAGGGGTCTATACTTGGGTAAATCCTCTTCTCTTTGAATATGCTGCTACCTTTAGGTCATTACTACCAACCGTGGGATGATAGTAAAAAGAGACATGAAATCACACTTTTAATGAAGAAGAGCGGATCTGTTTTAACAAAAGAAACTGGGACAGCCACAATGTCTTATCCGATTCATTTAAGTAGTGCAAAGAAGGTCATGCCTCATAAAGCATTTTTATATTTTTTTGAACTAAAACTGCCAGTGTAAGCAACTTTCTTCTGAGTCATCAACATCTGAAGTCAACTATCACAATATAAATTAAACAAAAAGTGCATATAAAAACATATGGTTAACATTTGTAGTTTTTGGCATCCGATTTACTTTTAAGCGGATCTTTCAATTGCTTTGTATTTCTTTCCCTATACACTTAATATGACCCTTTCTCAAATGGAGCTATTTTGCACAAACAACTCTGATTTCTCATGTAATGAAAAAGCCAAATATTTATTCTTTTATGGTGATGCCGACCCACAGTCAAGACTTCACCCTTGCTAGTCAGAAAGGAAAAAATGGGAAATGGTAAATGGACTTGTTCTTATGTGGCATTTATCTAGTCTGAACCCCACTCACAGAACTTTGCAAGAAGGGCCTCACATTTAACGAGAAGGAAAGCCACTTTATATTGGTCATTGTATTCTTACAATGAAATGTATTCTCTGTACTCAACCCATCCTATTGTATAGTTGCAGTGGCCGAGAATCAATGTCTTCCTTGAGGACACTTCGACACGCTCTCCGAAGAAGCTGGGAATTGAACCAGTGGCCTTCTGATTGATAGATGACTCATTCTACCTCCTGGGCCATGCCACCCCTCAGCACTGTAAATGTAATGGCGTGGTCTTTTACGTTCTCAGGGGAAAATATTATTTATTATTTACTGATCATGGATTGTATTCAATATATTGCTACGCGTTTCTCTTTCAAGACATTAATAGACAAAGACATTATATGTGGTTGGCGCTACTTTCAAAAAACACAAAGGGGCTTTCAAAACTTAAGCATCTTGATTAGATACAAAAACTAAACTTGGGAGAATGCTCTGAACTGGGGTTGGACCATCTGCTTGGGTTTATGAAACACATTTTTGTTTTCAATTGATGGGATGTTAACTTAGGGGCGGCATGGCTCAGTGGGTAGAGCGGTCGCCTGGCCATCGGAAGGTTACAGGTTCGATCCCTGGTCCTGCAGAGAAGCGTGTCGAGGTGTCCTTGAGCAAGACACTGTTCCCCTAACTGCTCTGCCCTGTGATAGGCTGGCGACCTATACAGGGTGTACCCCGCCTTTCGCCCAATGAGAACGGAGATAGGCTCCAGTTACCCCGCGACCCGATTCCAGATAAGCAGTTGACAATGGATGGATGGATATTGACTTAAGAATGACATCCACAGTGCATAATTCATTCAGTCTAGAGTTGGGCACCGATGACCACCAAAGGAACGCTGGAGGAAGACACCTTAACCTGGATGGAAAAGGATATCACTTGTGTGTATTTTTCCTATCCATCCATCAAATACAGCAAAACACATCTGTGAGAACATTTACTTTGATTTTAAGGTGTCACAATTCTGCAAACAAGAGGCCCACTCACATTACTGCAAAGAAATGCAGCTAACACACACACACACACACACACCCACACACACACACAAGATGCGTAATTGCATGCTTGTTAGACTCTTGATTATAAAGTAATGTTTAATGCACTCATCTAGTGTGATTAGATTGTTGAAAGAACAGACTCATTACAGGAAAAGTCTCAGGTACCCCAAACCCTCCGTGGTCTGAAGGATCACAAATTGGCTATAAACTTGTCTTCTATAAAGTTTTGGGATTACCACTGGCAAAACACAAACATTTAAGGAATTAATTTGATCCCTTGTGGTATATGACACCCCTCATTAACTACTGCTAATCCCAACAAAGCTTTGGCCTTTGGTTTGAGTTAGGCTACAGCTATTAAGACAATTATCAATTATTCTTACTGGCATGCAAACTTTTACCACCTAAACCACCAACAGCGCCCTTCTGCAAGGAGCTACGTCTCTATACATTAGAGCTAATGCATTAAATACCTTTCATTAAGGATTATGGCACAGTTTAGATGATTCTGCTGCACTTTTAGAATAATCAGTCGAGGTAAAATTGTGACCAGGGAAAGAGAAAATCCCACATCAAACATCTATCCATCCATCCATCGTCAACGGCTTATTCGGTGTCAGGTCGTGTCCACATCAAACATACCCCGGATAAATGTGGTGACCCTAATTGGTCATTTGTCAAAACCAGAAAGACACCCAAACAATGCATTGTCCAATCAAAGAGAGGATAAGGAACAACAGCTGTATAAGTGTAAATCAGTAGTGATTCTGTATGTGACAGGGGGTGTCGGAACTGTTTAGATGCATATTTTCCAAATATTGCATTTCAGGGGCTTTCAAACCCCAGACAACGCAAAGCCAGATATTGGTCCACCCATACGATTGGGTTCCCCAGCACAAACAGAATAACATGGTGAATGCTGTCAATGGTCAGGATTATTGTAACCTGTACATCATACTTGCTTATTTTGCATTTAACCCATGTTATTGTGAAAGAGCACTGTGTAGAACACACGCTTTGAGAACTCACAAGAAGCCAGATGTTGTGGGTTCAAACCCGCCACACTCCATCTAAGTCTTTGTCCATCGTCGTAATGTGGGTACTGATCATGACATGTAACAGCGGATCTGTCATTGTATAGGAGTAATGGTCAGCTGCAGTCCTCCAATGCCAGTTCTTTTCCCTGGTGCCTTGGTCAGGGGCACAGGGAAAAGCATTAACCCTAACATGTATATATATATATGATTTATTATCATGATGGGAGGAAGCCAGAGCCCTCAGAAGAAACCCCTGCAGACATGGGGAGAACATACAAGCTCCACATATAAAGGACCTGGGATGGGACTCGAACTAAGGATGATCTAGCTATGAGGTAATAGTGCTAACCAATCAGAGACACCAGACAGACAATGGGAAAGAGGACAGCACAACACAGAAGACCTAACGTGTCAGGAATCCGCAGTCTACACCCATCTACAAGCCAGTGGCCACTCTCTCAAGAGTGAGGATGTGCTCATCCTCGACAGGATGGAATACTGCTTTGAACGCAGGGTCAAAGGTCTAAGAGTACATCTGTCACCATTTGCTGTGATTGCAACCATTCCCTAGTAAATAGCACACATCCCCATTGCAGCTCTAGATAATGGTTACGTTCATTTTAGTATGAAACCAATTGTTTTTGGTCATGCCATTTTATGGTCCGTAAGATTTGGGATACCTGCATCCAGCCGAAACTAAAGGAGGTACTTTGATGATTGATTTTCTGATGAACTCATTCAACTTCTTGTGATTTCCTTACCTGGATTATTGAGCATGCAACCACACAAAGTTAACTTGGTGTGAACAACTTATCTAGTTTGCTCAGGTCCCCCTCAGTGGAGTCTACAGGTCAAACTACAGACCAGCACATCATAATCAGACCATGAGTTGTTACAGCAAAAAAAAGTAAGGAGCGACACAGAAATGTGTTCAATCTTAGATCACGTTTGCCCACTTGCGGGCATGGAGCAATTTAAGATTGGTCATGGTAAAATTACCACTGCCTTTGTTTTCTACACAATAGGGGTTCATTTTATGTGTCACCATTAGTCCCCACATTGTGAGGGTGGACATGGATTTAGATGGAGCTTGGGGGATTAAGGCCAGATGCCCTTCCTGATGCTCTATGGTCTGTTTGAAGTCACGGCTTCTGGCTCATCAGGTCCCGAAGCACACCATCTACCACTGAGCTACTACATCCCCTTTGTTTTCTCACTGGAACAAATCCTCAGAGATTGTGTCACTGATCAAAACTAGCTTGGATTTCATTTGACCGAAGAAAGTTTGCGCCTTCTCCTCTAATTCGTCATAATGGTCGCTACACAGGTCAGCCAACTCATCCCGTCTTCACTAGCCATTTTATGCTTTATGCTGGATGCTAGAAGAACTGCTTCACACTCACAGATTTTATCCCTTTACATCTGTGTTTAGGTTGGCATAAACGGCTAATTCCTGCCTTGACAGAAGCTCCATTATTCTTTTTTTTTTTTTGGTGAAGCCTCAGCTACAGCCACTGGTGTTGGGGCCAAAATATGTGCGTTGTTGCTGTGGTCATAAAATGTCTTTTCCCCTCCAGACACACATCTGAAGAACCATTCATGAGCAGTAAATCAGGCTCCTGGCATTTCTAAAAGAATTAAGACCCGTAATTCAATTTATGATTTAATTGGTTACAGCTTGGCTTGGATTAGTTGGTATACCATAAGCAGGCGCTTCTCAAAAATAAATTTTTATTTGTTCAAAATGCAAAAAAGCCCCAGAGAATGGCTTTACTTCTGGACATCCTGTTAGCTTTCCCTTGTGTAAAATAGCCAGTTATTTATCTTAACATACAATGTTCCCAAAAAAAGTCTAATCTGCTTTTTAATCCATTATGACAGAACAGTTCAGATGTACCTATGGTATGTGGTGAGATGGCCCAATAGTGGCTTTAGTACTAATGGAGAATGCTGGTTATTTAATTGGGTTGAAGATGCCTTTTTTTAACTTGGTGCAGCATATCCTTGCTGTGAAACACTGCTTTGTACGTGAATGTGAAGCTCAGGGTCATTCACACTTTTGCTACCACTGAAAAACTGCCACCTGTCATGACATAACAGTGTAACGTATAAAGCACACATTCTGTCATGCTATGGACATTTGGCCCCTTATCTCAATGTGTTTCATTTCAATACATCTTACACACACACACACACACACACACACACACACACACACACACACACACACACACACACACACACCTAAAGAAGATGAAGGATCAACAGCTGAACATTGCAGTAGTATATTTGCATTTTGTACTGTTGTGCAATAAAAGCTGCAAATGTGACAAATTAATCTGAAAGTAGCTAAACAATCTAAACAGACCAAGTGATTCCACTGAACAGAGCAGGGAGAGCAGCAGTTTTAGTGAAACAGGAGTTTGGTGCTTGGCTCAAGGGTACTTCTCCCAGTGGTGCAGACAGAAACACTACAATCTATCACATAACACACTATCATTTTAAGCTAACCCCTGGTCTATAGCTCATAGCTGAGATTTATACCAACACCTCCTGGAGATCCTTAAACTGATGCTTCGTTTGGTAAGTAGAGTCTTAGTTTAGAGCCTAGCTAAGATAACCTTTCATTGACAGTGTATCATGTAAAGTCCTGCCCCACAGATGTGAAGAGTTCACTCCCTCAGGGCTCAGACGTAAATCTCGTCACTCAAAACAGGGGAGAGAAATGAATTAATGCAGGGTATTAGTGGGACCGATGCAAGCAAATGTTGTCTCCCTAACCTTTGCTGCTTGGTTGTTAATAATAATAATAATAATGATTCCCTTATCAGTCCCACAAGGGGAAATGTGTTCTCTGCATTTTTGACCCAACCTATTATATAGGAGCAGTGAGCTGCCAGCATATGGTGCTCGGGGAGCAGTTAGGGGTTAAGTGTCTTGCTCAAGGACACCTCGACATGCTGTATGCAGGACCGGGGATCGAACCTGCAACCTTCTGATTGCCAGACGACCGCTCTACCCACTGAGCTACGCCGCCCCTCCTTAACCAAAGATTTTCCGTCCCTGGGTGGGCGGAAAATCTTTGGTTGTGGGTTGTGGGTTTGAATCCCATCCCAGGTGCTTTTTGTGTGGAGTTCGTATGTTCCCTTCCACCATCAAAAAGATGTTCAGGGACTACAGATGTGAGTAAGTTCGAATTTATAATCTGGTGTGGCGGATTGACATTAATGTAAAAAAATGCACACGGTCCCTTGGAGAAATCAAAATCAATTGTTTACATTACCCATCTTAACTAG
>OMLC01042044.1:0-59450 GCA_900302585.1 Regalecus glesne
GTATGTGGAAAAGTGGAGACAGACCCTCTTTGTATGAGTAGCTGCCCTACCTCCACCTTTGATCCTCTGGGGCTCCACCGGCCTCATCAGACTCTGCCCCCATCCCCATCCCTCTCTCCCTCTTTGCCCCCATCCAGCCACCCAATCTACCCTGCACCACAAATGTACCCGCCCCCTCTTCCACCCCACTGCAAAACCCAGCGAGTTTACACCAGCTTCAGTTCAGTAGATTCGTACTCAAAGTATGGAAAGATGCTGTCCATGGCTCAAAGAGACCCACTATCCTGTGACCGCCCTGATGGCGATGGCGGCGTGCAGCACATCGCATCTTTGCACAACTCCAAGGAGAGCTCCCGCCCCCGTGCAAAAGACTTTGACTCTCCTGTGCGACGTGAGAACCCCTTACGCCCTGTCTACCGCAACCTGCCACGCTCCCAGGCCACAGTACCCCAGGTTGAAGGGAACTCCTCGTCCAGTCCCACCTACTCCGATGAGGATGACTCACCCTTTATGTCACCCGAGAAACCCGGTGGAGGCACCACAGTCACCCACTCCAGCCTGTCGGAAGATGTGGACCCAGCCACTGCAGAGCTCTTCTCCAGGGGGATGAAGAGGACCCAGTCTCGCCTTGCTACCATCCTCCCTGCCATTTGGAAAGAGGACGCGGAGCGTGTGGCCACCGCCAAAAGGTCTCCCATGCATCTGTTTCTGACAGAGATATGCAGTGTGGCGGAGTGTGGCGAGTCCAAGTCCGAGATGGAGAGAGTCTCCCTGGAAGGAGAGAACGAGGAGAAAGGTGATGGAGAGAGGTGGGGAAACTTCCTGTTGCCAAAGAGAGGCATGCGGCGGTCCCAGTCACTGGTCACGGAGCTGGGCTCGGTGGGGAAGCCATGGGGGCCAGAGAAACTAAGCAGCAGGGCTCGAGAGAAAGAGGAGGCGGACGGTGTCATCAAAGGATCTTTCCAGAGAGACCTTTTTCTCACAGAGATTGACACAGATCCAGAGAGAGAACCAGAGAGGGACTCGGTAAAATACCTCCATCCTGCAGGGTCCATACTGCGGCCGTATGTCTACACCACTGGCCTCCCCTCCTACAACGAGGCAGAGGAGGCCTACTCCAAGGGCATACGGAGATCTCGCTCCCTCCTCTCAGAGATCACTATTGGGGTGAAGGAACCTGAAGCCCTGGGGTCTGAGAAGGTAACCCGGAAAACGGAGATGACGAGGGAGGAATTTCTGAAGGAGATCCAGTCAGCGGAGACCTTCCTGACAGAAATCATATCAAGACAGAAAGCCGCCGCCAATAAGAATGAAGTCAAATCTGGTTACTCGCCTACCCCAATGTCACCTGAGTACGAGTCCATATGCATAGACCCCGACTCCACTCAGACCATCAGATTCCAGTCAGAGAGCTCAATACGGGCATCAAACAAGGGAAAGGATGACACGCAGACAGAGGCCATCTATGCCCAAGTGACCAAACGTGCTAAAAAGAGTGAAGTGAAAGTCACCAAGAGACCTGACATCCCGATCCTTCACATAGGGTCCAATAATCAACCTCTTCAAAAGGAGGGCCAAGGAGGGCCAAGGGCCAGTGACTCACACAAAGACACAGTTGACACCAAGTCCCACTCTGATCCTCAGTGCCAACCTGGTGAGTTTATCTTTTCAGAGATCATGCCAAAAAATGGCCTTCTGTTTAACCAGACACTGACATGTAAGAAACAAGAAGAGGAGGACAGCTCAGAGGGTCCCTCCTTACCCGCCAGAGGGGGACAGAGTGATGGGGAGCTCTCTGCAGAGTCTCTGAGTGAGACGGCTGATGAGTCCATCACTGGGCTCCTGCATGATGGCAAATTAGACCTTAGCAATGAGGACAGCAGCAGTGGTCAAAGGGCCAACGGCTGTGGATCTGACGAGGTAGCAAAAGATGACCAGCAGACAGAGACCGCCAGGACAGGGGGTCAGACCTGGGTGAAGACTCTTAACCATTCACTTGAAGCTGAGATGGAGGAATCAGAGACAGAAGGCCAAGCTGACAGCTGTGAAAGTTCTGCTGCTCAGAATTATTTAGAGACCTGTATGGACACCAGGACAGACAACACAGAGAGACGAGGTGACAGCGATCAAGGCAAAGACTATCACTGCTCTGTCAGATTGGACACGCCTGCTGCCACACCTACCACCCCAGAATGGGACCCTTCCTCTGACCTGTCTCTCATCACGCCCACGGACTCGGCCCTGTCGCCTCTAAACTCTAGCTCAGCTGACTGCCTCACACCTAGTGACTCATGGATGGGAGGTGGAAGCGGGGGGGTCGGAGGGTGGAGGGCTCTTGGAAATGAGACACCCCATAGAGACTCCGCCTACTTTTCAGACAGTGAGTGGGAAGGGGAGGGGGTTAACCGGAGGGGTAGTGACGGGCTCAGCACCCCCAGGCCTGGCAGTGGGCGAGGGGGGGATAGAGGGATACTGACGGGCATCGAGGAAAAACTCGAGGTGGAAGAGGAGGGGGAGATACGGGACAGGAGCCCCTTGAAAGTAAAGATTTCAGACTCCAAGGCTGAATGTGATGAGATAGAGGGACATCAACACGCTCCCGAGAGCGAGATCTCTCTCACTGGCTATGAAGAGGACGTCATGGATGACGGGCTAGAGTCAGTGCAGAGAGAGCATCAGATCATCCTCAGAGACGTTGTTTGTAAGGAGCTGGTGGAGCCCCCTCTACTGACCGATGCCTCCCAGGCCAAGGGCAGCGTTGAATTTATCGCTAAACTGTTTTCAAATTTACAAGATCAGCCACTGAAGGGGCTCCCGTTCAGTGACGGCTCCCAGGTAGACAGCCGTTACACAGATGGCGTCATCTCTAACGTACTGATAACAGACGCCCCAGAGGACGACCTCAAGCTGCAGCCTCATGGGTTCACGAAGACAGACAGTTTGAACGGGTCTGTATTCAGCCACCAGTCAAGCGACAGCATGCTAAGACCCGGCAACACTGAATACATCAACATGACAGAGACAGACGATGACCTTTCTGTGCGGCCCGCCCCCCACCTCGGAAAGGACGGCGTGGAAGTGACAACTCCATCCCGTCTCGCCAACAGTGAGTCCAGGTTATCCAGGTGCTATGGGATCCAAACCAGTGACGACGAGCCCGGTGACGACACCCTGTCGCTGCAGGAGCCAGAGGATGGGGAGTGTGAGTGTGATAAGACAGGAGGTCTGACCCAAGACTTTTGGGCAGAGAGAGATGCTGAGGAGTCCAAGAGCTTTAAAGAGACATCCGGTCTCGAGCCCCAGGATGCAGACGCCAACGAGTTGGGTCTGAGGAACCTGCATTACTCCGAGGACAGCAAAGGCAGCATTGCCAAAGTCATTTCAGAGACTGAGAAACAGCTTTCTACCCGGGAGCTGAGCAATGCCACAGATGATGAGTTCCCCCAGAGGGAGGCAGCAAGGGAGGACCAGCGAGGGATGAATGAAAAAGCCCACCCGGCGGAGGAGGCCACTGAGAGCCTGGAGCTACAAACTAAAGACCTGTGGAACAGTTTGGAGGAGGATGAGGAGAGCCCGGACGCAGCAGCCGTGGTGGTGGTCAGGGGAGAGTTTGACTGCCATCGCTTTACACAGAGAGACCTGCACTTGTGGCCCGAGGAAAACGACCAATGGGCCTCCGCAGAGAACCGGACCCACGACAGAGAGCTCAGATCGGAGTTCTTCTCGGGATTCAGCGGCAAGGCGTGGGAGGTGGGGGAGCGGCTCGTCGTAGGCAGGGAGTTCTGGGAGACAGAGGAAAACGACGAACTCGCGGAAAGTGAGCCTCACCCAGCTGTCCTGGAGCACTGTGAGGAAACCTGCAATCACGAGACACAGGGACAAGAGGCTTGCTGTCACACAGCTGAGGCAAAGTTGGATCACAGAGCTGTCGCCATCCGACAGTCAAGCCATGGTTTGGACATCCAGCAGGAGGAGAACATTGAGAACCTGGGGGATATTGATGATTACGACCCAGCTCCAACATCTGGGAACTCAGAGATGGAAGTAGACAATGTAGAGAACCCAGAAGAGGAGACGTTACATGTGGCAAGACAGCAAACTGCAGCGGTTAAGAGCAGTGAAGGTCAGCCGGGTCTTGAGGAAGAGGGGAACCAGAACTTTAACCGGTGGCCACATGCTCTTCTCAGTGACACCAGAAAGGGTGTTGATGTTGCTGCTGAAGAAAAGGCCTCAAATGTGGAGAACTGTGTCACTCACACACCAGAAAGTCTTAGTTCAATTACACCGATTTGTACTGACGACACTCCTCATTCAGTATCCCCACGCCTGCTGAATATCAGCCCAGTCGTGGGTTCTGAAGCTGACCAGACTCCGACTCTGCAGCTTTTGAGGCAGGACAGTGACCAGAGAATAAGCGCTCTGCCCAAAGGGGTAGATTACAGAGACCTGCCTCTTCCACAGGACACACCAGGTCGTCCCACTGATGCTGGGTTTATGATGCAGCAGGACATAGGTGAATCTTATCCCCCGTTAGACAATTTCAGCTCAGTCGATTTCCCAAGTCCTCCCCCCAGCATAGACCTCGATGTGCAGGATGATAAGCTGGAGAGTTTTGATGACTCCTTCCCCAGTCCGCCGCCCTCCGTTGTGGAAGCAGAGGAGGTTATCAATCACATGAATCTGGAAGAGCTAATCACTAGCACTGAGACACTGCCATGCAGGTCCCCGTCTCCTGACGCAGACGTCTCAGAGCCCCCTCTGAAAAGGCTGCTGCTCACTACAACCGCTACAACCCAGAGCAAAGGGATCTCAGCCAATCTGAGCCTCTCGCCTGTAGCATCACATGCTGACAGTCAGCTTGTGTCTGACTTGGTGGTGAATCAGGATGCCCAAGATAGCCTGCTCCAGAAACTCTCTCCTGTGACCCCGTCTCCACTCCAGCAGCCCCTGGACTCCCTCCCGGAACTTCTGATCTCCGAGTGGAAGGATTTGGATGAGGAGCCCCTGGAGGATTTTGAAAAACTGGAGCAACTGTGCTGTATATCTGGGGACGAGGAAGACACACTGGGTGGCCTCTTCTTGGGGAACCTGGAGCTGCTGGAGTCTCTGAAGAAGACACCTGAGCCGAGGCCATGCGATGCTGGGGATGGCAATAAGAGCGAGGAGACCTACTGCTCCTCGCCGTCTGAGGGGAGCAGGGTGGAGCTGAGGGAGGACATTGATGGCATCTCTGATAATTCTGAAAAGAGTGTGGTCCGGGAGTCCCAAGTCAAGCTGTCCCCTCAGGAGGAAGGTCGTAGCATTCAGAGCCCACTGTTTTCCTCATTCCACACCTCTGACATCAAGGAACAGGGGTCTCTGTCTAAGATGCCCACCAAGAATGGCCTCATGATGCAGGTGAGCACTAGGACCTTGTTCGCTGCATCTGCAAACCGTCTGCATTTTCACTAGTTAATAACTTCAAATTGTCAGAGACATGGACTCATGTCACTGTATTTTCGACTCGAGTCATGAATTTGATGACTTCAGATTTGACTTAGGATAACTTGGATAAACTCATTAGACTTGACTTGTGACTTGGGACCTTGAATGACTTTCTCCAACATAACTGAAGGGAAACAGGTCACATTGTTGTTGTGTTTTGTCCGGACACAAAGAGAATAGGACAAAGGCGAGGATGGAAGGAATTTGCTTAGAGTTGTCATCCATCTTTCCATCCATCTCTCTTTCCATCCATCCATCATCAACTGATTATCTAAAGTCAGGTCGTGGAGTCATGCTGGAATCTATTCCAGCGCCTTTTGGGTGAAAGGTGGGGAAACACCGTGGACAGGTCACCACTCAATCACTGGACTTGAGCTGTTAGGGGTTCAGCGTCTTGCTCAAGGACACTTTGACATGCTCTATGCATGGCCCAGGGATCGAAGCACCAATCCTCTGGTTACTAGATGACCACCCCACCTCCTGAGCTAATGAATAAGATGGATAAGTTACAGTCCAACACAGAAGTCCTGGTAGACTTGGATTTCAGTGTCAAGATTTGGCATGGATGTTACATGACTTGAAATGTTCTTTGTTACTTGCAAGCTAATGTCAAGGTCCCACCTCTGGTTGTCAGACTCTTTCTGCATTATTTGCATATTTCTGACTTTCACAATGGACCCTTATCCTCTTTTTCCTCAACTCTCTTTGCAGGTGTGTGAGGAAAGGCTGCAGTTCTCCCTTAGTGAGAATGTCCAAACGAATGTGCTCTGGGGGACAACGGTTAAAGACACTGTTACTCTCCGGCCTTGGGGGGAACCAATCACTGATTGCAGTGTTGAACCCGTCAACCTCAGACCGAAAGACGACAAGAGTGAAGACGAAAGGTGAGAGCTGGGACCACAAACCTCTGAGCATGGTAGCGATGTGTGGGTCGGTCCAAAACCCACGGGTCGGGTGGGTCTGGGTAAGCTTACCAAAACATATCACAGGTTCAGGCAAGCGGGTCAAAAAGTGACAAAGCAGCATTCCGAGTAAGTTATAAATGATTTACAGAAACATTGCATGCAGCAGCTCTCATAACAGGTCTGACCCACAGATCACTAGAACTGGATAAGATCTCAGAGGTACCGTAGACATGATCCATGTTTTCTATTGTGTCTAGTCAAGAGCAGGAAGAAACATCCCCCAGCAATCTTCCATGTGAGGACTACGATATAACTGAGAATGAACCAGTAACTGTGATGGAGCAGCCAGAGGTCATAACCCCTCAGCCCGCTGGAAACCAAGCAATGAAAGGTATCCTCATGTAGATGTTCATGGCTAAAAGCGTGGCCTGTGTTTAGTTCAGGAAGGACTCAACATAACTGAGTTTATTTTAAAGCTGAAATCCATGAATCTCCAGATCTGTCCCCACCTCTGGCAGTGAGAACTACAAACAAGGTGTGGTAGTTGTTGTCGCTCGTGTGCCTTCAGCTCAGTGATGCACACTCCACGCCCTTTTAAAGATGCCATCCTGGGACAAAAGCTAACACAGGCAATTTAATGTATCACAAACTACACCAGACTTTATGGAATATTGATTGTTGAATGAAGGGATTACCTATCCAACAGAAACGTTACCACATGGTCATCATGTTTCCATCCTTCTTCCTATTTCAGTAGGAATGTGTTCACTGTCACACCAGTGTACATTTCAACAGTGGTATCTGGAGACCGTCTCCAAACATGGCACAGATACCAGTTAGTGTTCTGTAACCTGACTCGGGCAGCAGTAGCTCAGTGTTGGAGTGAGCACTTTGGGAAATGACAAGCCAGAGGCTGTGGGTTCTATTCCACTGTGAGGCGTCTCTCAGGGAGGTCATCCAGCCTTAATCCCTCAAGTGCCATCTAAGTCTGTTTCCACCCCCACAACATGGGAACTAATGAGACATAATGGACCTCTCACTATATAACCTGATGGATTAATGGAGAAAATAATGGATTTCAGCTTTAATTTGTGCCTGCTTTGAGATACGGTGTTGTTTTCCAATCATCTACCGTGGAGAGTTTTTTTCACTTGTTTATATGCACACCAGTAATTTATTATCCATCCATCCATCTGTCTGTCCGTCCATTGTCAACTGGCAAAGTCAGGTCACGGGGTCCTGCTGGAGCCTATCCCAGCCCTCACTGGGCGAAAGGCATAAAAACACCCTGGACAGGTTGCCGTTCCATCTCTGGGCAGGCAGCAGGATTAAGATCGCAGTAGCTCAGGGGTAGAGCGCAAGCTTCAGGAACTAACAAGCCCGAGGGTACAGGTTCAAAGCCACAGCAGGGTGTCAGGAAGGGCATCCGGCCTTAATTCCCCACAGCTGCCCTGTGTTTGGAATGGCGACCTGTCCAATGTGTTTCCCCGTCTTTGCCCAATGTTCACTGGGATAGGCTCCAGCATGAGCCTGCAACCCGACTTCAGATAAGCAGTAGACAATAGATGGATGGTCATTTATTATATCTATTTTTGTTCAAAGTGGGTCGGCTCACTGTATGACAAGGCTTTGTAATTTTAGTCACAGTAAACAATGCAAAGAGAAGGAAAGCGGGTAAAGAGCGGGTAGATGTAGCTGGAGTCAGGCCAAGGCCTTTTGGGGCCAATTTCACTTCAAAAAAAGAAAAAAAAGAACTCTCCTCCCACTGTCACCTCCACAGCCAAGCTAGCCCGTCTGTCTCTTGCCCTCCCTCCTCTTGCTCTTACTCTTCCCATCGCCTCCGGCGGTAAAGGGGGATTCGGGGAGGGGGGCATTGGAAGTCGCATTGGCAGAAGGAGAGGCCTGTCTCCGGGAAGCGACCCCGACGACGAGGAGGAGGATGAGCTGGACGACGAGAGCTCTCGGAGAGTGATCGTCATCACAGAGACGGACGTGGAAAAGCGCGTTGGCCTGAGGAGCCTGCTGAAATCGCCCAAGGAACCACTAGACAAGGAGAGGGACAGAGGAAGAAACGTGTCCTTTTTTGATGATGTCACCGTCTACCTTTTCGATCAGGTACCTACATTGCAGTGCATCCTATGGTGGGCGAATGACAGATGATAGTCGATGTAGTCATCGGTATCTGACTGCTCTCCCTCAATGCAACAGGAAACTCCGACCAACGAGCTGAGCAGCTCTGCGCCCTCGACCCCAGGCCCAGCCTCCGGCAAAGGCTCCAAGTTTGACTTGCACGGTGCGTACGTTGATTAACGTGAGTCTGAAAGGATGGAGGAAGAGGTTGATATAGACTGTGGATGTGCTGGGCGCCTGTCTGGTGCAGATGTGAAGGGCTGTGTTTCTCTCTCCATCCTCATTTACTGCCAGTTAGTCACTGCTTAGAGAGGGTAAATGATATTGCAAAACCTGACAGCACCTCACTGCTGCCCGCCCACTGACATGGGGGGGGGCTCTCATTTCACATGTCTTCTTTCCAAATATGCAGCCAGACTTGATCTTCTATAATTACCCCCATGGATATGTGCACAAACACACACATACACTGTGACATGAGAAACTGAGTAGGGGGATTAATCCCCAGTTTAATAATGTGGGACTAAGCTGCATTTTCCAGCATGCTCTAATCTGGAGTCCAGGAGACGACCACTCTCCACATGGCACACGGCTCACTATCATATCTCAGGAGGCAGGGCAGTCGTATAAGGATCAGAGGATTGATGGTCCGATCCCCGACCCCTTTAGACAGTTTGTCAAAGTGTCCTTGAGCAAGATACTGAACCCCTAACTGCTCCTTGGGCACTGGAGCTACTCACTGCTCTTATACCACAGGATGGGTTAAAAGCAGAGAATTAATTTCTTTCTATGTATGTACAATGAGAAATAAGTTAAACTTCTTCCCTCTTTTACAGAACCATCATAACAGTTCTGGCCCAGAATTCACTTTTAGGCTTCATATCCACAAATGTACCATCACCAAAATTAGAATCTTTCATGGTCTCTCACAGCCTGCATGTCCGACTGTTTCAAATCATGAGACTAGAGGCAGTGTACCTTTTGATAAAAACAAACGATTATTTAGAATCATATCTGTTTTATAATATTAATAGATATACTTAGTAGCCAAAACATTAAAACCAATGACGGGTAAAATGAATAACATGGATATTCTCATTACTATGACCCCTATACAGCAGGGAGGCAGCAGGTGAACAGTCAGATCCTGAAGTTGTGATGTTGGAAGCAGAAAAAATGGGCCAGTTTAAGGATCTTAGAGACTTTGACGAGGGGCAGATCGTATGTCTAGATGACTGGGTCACAGCATCTCCAAACCAGCAGGTCTTGTGAGGTGTTGCCGGTATGCAGTGGTCAGAACCTACCAAAAGTGGTCCAAGGAAAGACAAGTGGTGAAAAAATGACAGGGTCATGGGAGCCTGAGGCTCATTGAAGCGTGTGGGGAGTAAAGGCTACTTGTCTGGTCAGATCCCACAGGAGAGCTGCTGTAGCTCAAACAGCTGAAAAGGTTGATGCTGACTGTGATGGACAGATGTCAGGACACACTGAGCATCACAGCTTGCTGTGTGTGTGGCTGTGTAGCTGCAGACTGGTCACAGTGCTCATGATGACCCCTGTCCACTAATGAAAGCACCTACATTGTACACATGAGAATCAGAACTGGACTATGGAGCAGCAGAAGAAGGAGGCCTGGTCTGATGAATCAAGTTTTCTTTTACATCATGTGGATGGCCAGGTGGGTGCATGCACATCATGAACCTGGGGAAGAGATGACACCAGGATGCACTGTGGGAAGAAGCTGATGGAGGCAGTCTGATGCTCTGAACTATTTTGTGCTGGGAGACCTTGGATCCTAGCATTAATGTGGATGTTACTTTGATATGTGCCACCCATCATTGCACCATTGTTGCAGAGCAGGTATGACCCTTCATGAGAACAGCATCCCCTGATGGCAGTGTCCAGCAGGATAATGCCTCCTGTCACACAGCACACATTTTTTAGAAAAGTTTTCCGGAACATGACAAAGAGCTCAAAGTGTTGCCTTGGC
Source organism: Regalecus glesne (assembly GCA_900302585.1). NCBI lineage: Eukaryota > Metazoa > Chordata > Actinopteri > Lampriformes > Regalecidae > Regalecus > Regalecus glesne. Next base: position 10,507 of record OMLC01042044.1, read on the forward strand.
CTCCAAATTCTCCAGACCTCAATCCTATTGAATATCTGTGGGATGTGCTGGGAAGAAAAGTCTGATCCGTCTCACAACCTACAGGGCTTAAGGGATCTGCTGCTAACGTCTTGGTGCCAGATACTAGAGGACATCTTCACAGGTCTTGTGGAGTCCATGTCCTGCGTACCCAATAATTAGCCAGTTGATTTTAATGTTTTGGCTGATTGGTGTATGAATTACATATCTTTGTGCTTTCTTGCAGTTAGTTGGATGATGGTTTCTGACAAATACCTTCAGTTATGCGGCAGGCACATGTGTTTAATGTGTTCAACAGCAGGGAGGTGGCGGCAGTGCTTGCTCTTATCTGTGTGTTTGTCAGTCAAACTTATGGCCAACTCCTGTCTTTCCACCAGGGGCAAACAGCAAAAGCAAAGACTCCAAGCGAAAAGAGGATTTGCCAATCAAACCACGGTCGCCCACGGGGGCCAACCCGGTGATGTCATCCCGCTTCACTGTCAGCCCCGCCGACGACCCCCACCTGGTGTGACGCCGCATCTTGCTGTTGGAACGTTCAGAGCGGAACCCTCTGAGACTGGCCGGTGAGTTGACCCTGACCACCAGCCATTTTCCCAGAGGCTATTTTTCTATTGGATAGGCGAAACGGAAAAGAAAAGACTCCCGTTCTAGAAGCTGGACACATTCCAGGTTTTACCAGCTGCAGGATTTTGTATGAGCAGGGTTGTGGAGCTCCTCTCTGCTGCCATGTCCCGGAGTTCGTTCACAGCATCCGGATACAGGAAGAAAAGGCCCTTCGGCCAAGGCGGTACAGCCTGGGAAAAGAGGAGCCTGGAGCTTTGTAAAATCTGCAACAGATTCGACGGCTATGCATTTGGAGTCTTACTGTGTACCAGCTTACCTTCTCTTTTCTTTCTGCTTTGTTCGCATTTAGCACCCCCCTAATCCCCCCTCCAGATGTGCTGGGGGTCATGGTCTCTGATCATCCATGTGTCAATGTGAAACGCTCAAATTCAGATCCTCTCCTCACTTAAAGGAAGAAAAAAAGTTTTGCATCACAGTCTGACAGTTATTCTCTTGAGACAGCAGTGGGGAAAAACAGATACTGCTCGACTCTTCCCTGCATCTCACCACGCCCATCCAACATCTGTACAAAACACTCCGATACAAGTGTACACAAGGTCTCATCTTAGAGCTGTTTGAGTTTAGATGTATTCTTAGACTGCACGATAAATAATGAAACAAGCCATGTTTCTTTACGCTCTTGTTCCGCACAAAGCTACGTCTGCCATCTTGCTTTTATGTTTCATTTGAACATTTGTTATTCCTTTTTAGATATTCTTCCATGCTTTGTAAATATTTATTTATTTATTTGGTCATTTACTGACTGGTTTGTTTGCATTGACTTCAGCTCTTTCAGCTCTTACATGTGTTTGGGACGCGATGCATCCGGGTTACAGCTTCCCCGAGTTCATGTCAGAATAAATCAAAATATTTTCCCAAACGTCTTAATTGCTAAAAAAAGAAGTATTTTGTATAATTTCACGTGTTAATAGATGCCATTCTGTATGGGGGTGGGGGGCGTGTCTTGTAATGTTTCATTATTTTCTAATGTCGATGAGTTTCTAGCTGTCTCGTCTGCATTTGACCTGGTTTAATGATAATGTAGCTTAGCATGGAAATATGAACGCACCTCATCAGTAAATAACGCCATTTGTTGTTGTATCTGTTAATTTATTTTATTTTCTACTAATAACGGTCTATAAATGCAGTCGAGAGGTCCAACCGGTCCACTTGTTTAGTCTGTTTCAACGTTGGTTTAAAACCTGCATTGTTTAAAGAATGGTTTTCAAGGGGTTACTGTATAAACAAGGGGAAATAAAAACGACATTAAATCTGTGATTTTTTTTCTTATTGGGTTGTTTATTAAAAAACCTGCTCAGGTTTTTTAACTTTAAAAGAAATAAGTGTTTTCAGTGGTCTGTATGTGTTGACATTGGTCTCCTGTGCAAAAGTGCTCATAAAATGTCTGAGCTGAGAAATAAGATGGATTTGGACCTCAAATGTCGATTTCAGCATCATTAGAGCCAATAGATCCTCAGTAGACATATAGATGGATGGATGGACGGATAGAAGGATGGACAGATGGAAGGATGGATGCACGAGTTGATGGATATATTTACAGATGGGTGCTTAGATCAATAGATATAAGAAGAATCATTTATCTAAGTGCCTTTGAACAAGTGTTGTAATAACTTAATTCCTCGGCCGTCACCGATATTGCACATGCGTGGGTTAGTGTCTTGCTTTGGTAGTCAATAAATGCTCCTCCAGTCCAGGACATCGTGACATATTTGGACAAAGACTTCAGAATCAGCAGCATCTTCTCAAAGAAAAGCCTCCATCTTGATTTCGTACTCCACAGTCACTCAAAATTATTATCCCTATCTTTATCATTGATGTTATTATGGATGGTTACAATAATAATCCATCCAGTTACCGCCAGTCCTGTGGACGACGGTGTCTTCTCAATGGGTATTCACAGATTTATAAAAACATGCACTGAGGCTGCAAAGTCTGCTTGACAGCCTGTTAATAACAGCAGAATCTAAATGTAGCGTACAGAAAGCTGATCCCAGCATAACAAACCAGAAGATGGAGGGTGGCCATAAAATGGCTGCCACAATGAGGATGCCCCCCTGGAGATTAAGATTATTTGCAATCAACAATATCAACCGTTTTCAATTTGTGATTAGGCATCGAAAGAAAACTGGCACTAGAGACGACAACCGTTTGATTTGACACCGCCTATCGCAGCAGTGTTGAACTGATAGTTTGGGGCGCCCTCCAGTGGACATTTAAACTGACGCGTTAAATCAATTAATTTATCAATAATATACCCTGTAATTGGGGGGAAATAATTGGCAACTCCTCTCTGCCTGCAGTGACTGTATCAATTGTGTCATGCAGTGTGTGATTTCATTATTACAGTGGACAGTGTATTAAAGTCCTTGTGCTTCTTTTTGGTGCAATCTCCACAGTCCCTCTAAAGCTGGGGGTTATTTATCGGCAGTGGAATCGTATGCATGCAACGACTCCACTGCCTATCTTAAACACATCAGATTGGGTCAGTTATTGTGGGTTTACGTCCATTGTACTGTAACATAATAAAATAGTTTTGCTTTTGGATCCTCTTTTGATACGTTCGATCTCTGTCATGTCGAGACAAAAGCTACTAGTTTAATTGATTGATGGTTTCGTTCTCCCTAGGGCCCCATTCATCGTGAGCTCTAGGAAAGCTGCTTGGTGATATTGATTTTTTGATCGCTATTTCATTTTTCTATCAGTTCTCTTAGGTTTGTATTTATTCTGACTTTGCTTGTTTGACGTGTGTATTCACTTGAGTGACCCAAAAACTCCTCTTTGTGTAAAAAAGGCTACCGGAGGGCGGGGGGGTTTAAATATAAAGCTTGAAATACTCCCAGAAGTCATTGCGAGGAATATTAACGCTGACGTCGTTAATGTGCGACGAACGTTCAAAAGTCGTATCTTACAAAACTGTACATCCTGAATGGACGTTTAGGTTCCTGCAGCAGAAGGTAGCAATCACCTAACTTCACGTTTATCTCTTTAGACGACGGGAGTTTCAAATCTACCAGGTAAATTATTTTTTTAATCTTCATTTTTACCCACAATGTCCAGTTTTACACAAACGCCATGGGGTCAGTTCGCTGACAGTTACTATTGTCGTGTTGTCTGACTAGCATGTACCCGCATCGGTCTGGTAAAGGTGGATTTATTAACAATTTCAGGTTTCTTTATTTTATAAACCTTGTCGACGGGCATCGTTTCATGAGATTGATTAGGAACAAATTTGAGTTTTTCAATGAATGCCAATGCTACCATTTTAAGTTAACTTTTTGCATGTTTTAAACTCGTGGACTGCAAGTCACCTTTGTTGTACATTACTCCTATTTTCCAAAGCACACCTAATGTTTTAAGAGAAGTGTTTTGGTTACGTGTCTCCATCCTACCTTTCAGACTGGTTCATATTCATTTCAGTACAGTATGAAAATAAACTTGCAAAGAGTTGAAACTTAATTGAACTAGCTCGACTATCAAAATGGTTATCTTAGTCACCATTTCAGTCTAACGCTGCGAGATAATTCAGCTGATAACACGGGTTGATTTGAAAAGTCAGCCCGCAACGACTTTATTAAATAGGCAATTAATGTGGATTATCCTTCAGGCAAGTTTCAAGTCTGCAAGTCTGTTTTCATACGCACTGAAACGAATGGAAACAGGTGACTGCCTACAAAGCAGCAAAAACATTCTAAAAACAGTCTGAAAACTCCATGGGGTGCTTTTTAAATTTGTGCAAAATATGGAAAACCACTGGTAATCTCCTTCTAACTAAATGTAGCAATTTAGTGCTTTAAGTGACTTACTGCTATTCTATTAATCTGGTTGCTTGATACCAACTCTTTTTCATACCATTTTTGCCACTGAGCAGATGTCTCTGGCGGACGAGCTCCTAGCTGATCTGGAGGAGGCTGGGGATGAGGGGGAAGATGGACTGTATCCGGGAGAAGAGGGAGGAGAGAGCGATGGAGAGGAAGCAGAGAGAAAGACGGGAGGGTTGGAAGTCATCCCAGAGGAGATGGAGGTTGACTATAGTGGAGCAGAAAGTGTAACGTCCATAGCCAAGCTTCGCAACAGCAAACAGGTGAGTTTCATCTCAGATTTGGTTTGGTTGGATTACAGTGACATTTTTGGTGACCCCAGCATAATGTGTAAAGTGTGTCTTCAGTTTTCAGAGATTATGGACAAAATTGGTGTATATGTTGGAAAGCAGCGCAAGAACTCAGAGGGTGAGTATGTACCATTATTGGTAAGGCAGTCATACTGCCATTATCTACCAAATGTATACTGTTTTTATCTTCTTCCTTTAGAAGCAGAAAAATGTCTTGTGGCTAAGAAACTTTACAAATCTTTAATTAGTTGCAGTTTGTCAATATATATGATCTGTCCTTGTGGCACTTCTTCTACCCCCCTTCAGTCTCGGGCCCAGTTGAAGCAGACCCGGAATATAGACTGATCGTTGCAGCAAATAATCTTACAGTGGAGATCGACAATGAACTAAGTATGCTTAATGCCGCTCTAGATTCTTAAAACTATGGATTGTTTAATTTGTTTTTTGTATCCCGTAGTGATGGATGGATGGATGGATGGTAGTGATTTTGACCACTTTTTATTCTACTGTTTAAGATATCATCCACAAGTTTACACGTGATAAATATTCCAAGAGGTTCCCAGAGCTCGAGTCCCTTGTGCCGAATTCTCTAGATTACATCCGGACGGTCAAGGTAAGAGTTAGTTGATGTACTTAAAAAAAAAATCAGACTGTGGAAAGTGCCAGTCTCTGGGAGAACAGTAAACTAACATTTCATTTGAGGATTATCCTTTTAGATCCTTTTACGTTGCTTGAATAGTGACATTTATCAGTGGTAGAGTTTTAGAAAATCAGTGAAAGGCACGTTGGCTAACTGGTGTCTGTCAATCACAAATTTGTAAAATATCTCATTCTCCAGTGGATATATGCATGTCATCTGTGTATCGAAATTCTGGCTGCGGGCTTAAGAACAATTTAGATTACAGTTATTTCTTGCTTTGTACTGTGAATCAGAAGACAGTGACTGTTCAGGGCTGCTGCCAGGTGTAGATCAATCATGTGTGTATGTTTGGTTCCAATGTAGGAACTGGGAAACAATTTGGACAAGTGCAAGAACAATGAGACACTGCAGCAGATCTTAACTAATGCTACGATCATGGTTGTCAGCGTCACGGCCTCAACCACGCAAGGGTAAGATGTCAGAACACTTGGTTCTTTATGAAACTTCCCTATTATTTACTCATAGTAGTTGTGGTACATTGAACACAAGTTAATTTGAAAGCATCATTTTTTAAATTAATGATACTATTTATTCATTTTTTACACATGATTTTTAGACCTCTTTCTTCTAAGGCTTCTGTTTTTAGTAATTTATGGGAAAGTTTGTTGTTGCTAACAGGTATTGAGAGAGGTCCATTATTACATGTCATTATTTTTCCCCGTGTTGTGGACACGGAATTAGAGAATTGGGGATCTAGGCTAAATGGTCTTCCTAAGGTCTGGGTCATCATTTCCTGAAGTGTGGACTCTACCACTGAGCCATATTTTTCGAAATGGATTTAAAGAACATAAAACTATTTTTTTATAATCTGAGTAAAGCCAAAAATCTCGTGCATGCAAATTTTTCTATTTGTATATCTGTGTGCCTGTGTAGATAATGTCCATTTTTTTCTGGGTCAAATTATTATGTTTGCTGCCTGAATTTGCACAGTGAAAATGCCTGCTTTCATGGTTTCAGTGTTTTACTGGGTGAGGATGAGCTGAAGCGATTAGAAGAAGCGTGTGACATGGCCCTCGAACTAAACCAGTCTAAACACAGGATATACGAATACGTTGAATCCAGAATGTCATTCATTGCACCGAATTTGTCCATCATAGTTGGTGCATCAACAGCAGCCAAGATTATGGGTAGGTGAAGGTGGTATCTGTTTTACAAGTATACACTACAGCACCTCAGCCTTTTTAGCTTATTAATATTGATTAGCCGCATCATCATATTATTTGTTGTTTTTGAATCACTCTTTGGCATCCTTCTGTTCTGTCTGTAGGTATTGCTGGAGGCCTCACCAACTTGTCTAAGATGCCAGCATGTAACCTTATGTTGCTGGGTTCCCAAAGGAAAACCCTGTCAGGTTTCAGTAGCACCTCCCTGCTGCCCCACACAGGCTACATCTATCACTGTGATGTTGTGCAGTCACTGCCTCCTGTTAGTATACATATGATAATCCTGAACTTTTAAATAGATAGGGTTCAGCCCAAAGAGTGTATCTTTATACATTTGACTGGTTAGAAAAAACATTTGATTAACAGTTATCTCATCTATTCTTTTCTCTTGTTTAGGACCTGAGGAGGAAGGCTGCTCGTCTGGTGGCTGCAAAGTGCACGCTGGCTGCCCGGGTAGACAGCTTTCACGAGAGTTCAGGTGGCAAGGTGAGCATATAAGAAAAAGATGTAGACGCATCTCAATTTCCAATCCATCCATACCATGGCATTAAACTCCTGTTATCAATGCAGGTCGGCTACGATCTAAAAGAGGAGATTGAGAGGAAGTTTGACAAATGGCAGGAGCCTCCCCCAGTGAAGCAAGTCAAACCTCTACCAGCCCCACTGGACGGACAGAGGAAAAAGAGAGGAGGAAGGAGGTACAGTAATGTAGTTGTTTGGAAGATTATAGAAAACACAGCCAATTTTTTTCATAGATTTTAGAAATGTGTACTTGCATTGCATCAGCATAGTATGTACAGACTCAAATAAACTGCCCATTCTTCTTGAAGGTACCGTAAGATGAAGGAGCGTCTCGGACTGACTGAGATCCGGAAACATGCCAACAGGATGACCTTTGCAGAGGTCAGCAGATATTATCTTTCAAAATGTTTTGTTTTTTTTCATTTTAATCTCCTTCGTGACATTTCCATAAAGGAAGGAAGGTCCTGGGGTCTCATATGACCATGGTGGGTTTCTCATAGACTGAACCGGACAGCCGACTGAACTATTTTATGTATTGCAGATTGAGGATGATGCATACCAGGAAGATCTTGGCTTCAGCTTGGGCCAGCTTGGAAAAAGTGGTAGCGGGCGTGTTAGACAGGCTCAGGTTAATGAGGCCACCAAAGCCAGGATCTCCAAATCCCTCCAGGTAAACGCATCTGCTTTCTCATTTTGACTCCAATAGTTATCTTTTTTCATATTCTCTGTGTGTGACATTACATCAATTTATCTTTCGTTTTTTTTATCATAGCGGACGCTGCAGAAGCAGAGCATGACGTATGGTGGAAAGTCTACAGTCAGAGATCGCTCCTCAGGAACCAGTTCTAGTGTTGCTTTCACTCCCCTACAGGTGAAGTAAACCTCCATGTTTAATTGTTTATTGTCTGGTCCCCTTCCTGGTTTACTAGTTTCATACAACTTTTATTTCTTTTCCACTTCAGGGGCTTGAGATTGTGAATCCACAAGCTGCAGAGAAGAAGGTGGCTGAGGCTAACCAGAAATACTTCTCTAATATGGCGGAGTTCCTCAAGGTCAAGAAAGAAGAGAAGATGTGATGAACACACATGGACTTGTCTGTTGCTCCTCCTGTAACATATTAAGCCACAGTGACAGGCAGCTGTTGAGTAGTCATATTTTTTTGCAAGATTGTATATATCTCCAAGATGGTAATTTGTGTTCTTTGACTTTGTTTTTACCTTTTGGACGACCCCCCCCCATTTCAGTGAAACAAACACTTTTATTTTCTTCAATTCTTGTTACTATTAAACAGACAAATGCCAATCAACGTCAAGATAAATATCTTCATAGATTAAAATTTTTGGTTCTGTCCAAGATGTGTTTAAACTTTAGCCTTTCATATTACACTCTTTTACAGAGCATGGTGATATGCAGGGAATAATGGTTAGCAGGCAGTCTGGTCTACTTCCTGAACTACTCCTGCTCAAAAATATAAGCCTGCTACTACCAATGGCTGTTGCCACAGTGGATTATCTATCTCCATGACTTCCTGTCCTCTCACACCAGCCACCTTCATATACATTCATAAACTTCCTCTTTGGTCTTCCTCTTGCCTGGCAGCTCCATATTCAGCATCCTTCTCCCAGTATACCAGATTCTCACCTTCGCACGGACTTGAATTGTGCTTCTTGGTTCATGCATATATATTCTGTCTTGCTCTAACTGACTTTTATGTGCATACCTCCACCTCTTCAGAACCTGCTCCCTACTCTCATACAGACTATATCATTGGCAAACATCATAGTCCATGGAGACTCTTGGCTGATCTTGTCCATCACCATTGCAAACAAGAAAGAGCTCAGAGCCGGTCCTTGATGTAACCCCAACGTGAACCCATCCATCATTCCTACCACACCCCTAACCACTTTTACTATGCCCTCATACACATCCTGTAATACTCTTACATACTACTCTGCCACTCCTGACTTCACCCAGTAGCACATCTCCTCCAAGCACACTGTCGTATGCTTTCTCTAAATCCACAGATACCATGTGACTCCGGACCTTCTCTGTTTCTCCGACATTCTCAAAGCAAACATCACATCTGTGGTGCTCTTTGGAGGCACGAAGCTATACTGCTGCTCACCGATCTTCACCTCTCATAGCCTAGCTTCCACTACTCTTTCCCATGTCTTCCTACTGTAGCTGAACAACTTAATACCTCTGTAGCTGCTACACCTCTGCACATTTCTCTTACTCTTGAAGCACCGGTATGCTTCTTGTCCACTTCTTAGGCATCCTCTCAATTTGCAAGATTATGTTAAACCAGTGGTTCTCAGCCCCGGTCCTCACATCCCACATGTAGGGCTGGTGTTCTGTTCTTCCAGGTAACTACACTCACCTGTTGTGATTAGATGGCTGCAGTGCCTGACTTGACAGGTGAATGTAATTAACTATGTCAGAACCAGGGTTGAGAAGCACTCCAATGCCAACTCTCCAAAAACATCTCCATGCTTCCCCGCAGGTATGTTGCCTGGGCCAATTGCCTTTCCACTCTTCAGAGCTGTCCTTGCTTTTCCTCTACCTAACCTAGCTTTCACTACTCTTCCCCACATCCTCATGCAAGTGCGATCCTGAAGTTATTTAATTACTTAGTCACCCTCTTTTTTTTTATTCACCACTTGCTATCCAGAATAGCTCCCCTGGTGCCGGTGGGGTAACAGTGTTGATTTCAATGACAGATTCAACCTCTGTTCTAACAATGTTGAGAGGACGCAATACTTTTCTGGCCACTACCAACTTCATAGGCATGTCTGTGACGCTCTAGTAGAGGATAGTCGAATATGTCAACCCTGAGGCTGCAGGTTATGAAAATTGGCCTGTTTCTATTTATAAAGTATGATGTCCACTTGTGGTTGGCACCTGAAATTATTATGCTCAGTTGCCATCTGACTGCTAAAGGCTTGTTAGAGGAAGCTGCCGAGGTGTTTTGTCCTCCATGAAGAAACGACAGGACACCTTATACATACTGATTTCTGAAAAGTATTTATTGAAATTTTACAATCCTGTTTGTATCCCCATATTATGACGTCTCCCATGCAGAACCTTGACCAGTAAATATGAGAAAAATTGTAAATAGTTGTTGAAATTCACATTTTAGCAATTTTCTATGACCTTCCCTTTCTTTAAGCCCCAAAAATAGAATCTATAGAAGGCAAATATTTCTCAACTTTGCTCTTATCTCTTTAACACCCCCCCACAACTTTTCCAACCTAAAAACTAGAAATGTCCACTTGAGTCACGCTTACACAACATAAAATCTACTTTTAACCGTAGCACAGATCCGACCTTTCCACCACTGTCTTCACAGGGAAATGTTTTTTCTCCGTTTCTAAAGTCGAAGGAAAGGTGGGATCTGTTGTGCCAGTGTAAACTGCCACAGCTTTACAGGGTAGCACAAAAACAGTCAAGGCAGATGAGATGTTGCATCCCTCCAAGTTCTCCCCTCCTATAGGTTAAATCCACCACCAGGTTGTTTTTGCAGAAGACATTGGTACATGCTTTATACCCCACATGTAAACAGTGTACATCAGTGCACATTCACCGATTCACCCAGTAGGGTTTACTGGTGGTAAAATGAACAGTGGAGAGTAAATGACCTAGATGAGGTAACCTCAAAAGAATCCAAGCTCAAAGCCTTAAAAGCAGGAGGGATGGGAAGGGGGAGGGCTGACTTAAGCCAAACTCATATATTTCTGTGATTTAAGCACTAACGTTACCTTTTGGGAGGGGATTACGAGGTAATTTGGTTCAGTTGAACGAATCCGGTCACAATTACATTCACAACACTGAGAATGGCCTTTTCACGGGGTCTGCTCTGAGGGTGAGAGAACTCCTCCATGGTACATGAATCATACACAATCAGATTTATCGCTCAGCTATGTTTTAAGATTTATTTTACAACTTTATTAATTTCTCACAAACATGAATGCCCCACAATGATGCATCTTGTACAGTTAAACTTAAAAACATTTTATTTGTAAAGAGAGAGGGAGTCAGAGACCAGTTCAATTGCATAGCAATTTAATCCATGTCCAATAAGGACTCTTTCCCTGTCACAGGGAGAGGCCCTGTGGTCATTCTCAATCAGTGTTTATATCGACCAAGACAATATCAATAAAACTATTGATAAACGCTCACTATCTCTAATAGTGACCATATTCAACAGGCATCATAGGGTCTTAAAAAGAAGCCATTCCTACACACCATGTTTAAATGTTCACTGTACTTCCCCATTCTCAACCACCAAATTACAGTAAATAAGAAGTGGGAAATTTACTTCAGTCGAATTTCAAAGTTTGTTTTGGGTCGAGTCAAAGGCTTCCAGGCTCATGTTGGGTAGGTGGTACATAGAATCTTGTTGAAACGGAAAAAAATAAAACAAATCATGAGAAACATGCATGGGGTAGGCTTTCCTAATGCCACATACTGAGTGTGCACACAGACAGGCACAAACGCAGATCTCAAATGATACCCTTTTGGCCCCATGCAGTGAATTGCATTTGATCAGGCCCACAGGGCCAATGGTCAAAAGTAATGCGCTTACATGGAGGAGTGGGGCTTCATGTGAGATGCAGCCTACACAGACACCGGTCTCCATTATAGGAGAGGGCTTCTACTACACATCACAATCTCTATCCACAGCATGGAGTTCAGTCTCGGAATGTCAACAGCAGCACGTTTTCTCTCTTTATTTCCTTCCTTGCGCATCCCTCTTGTCTGTCACTGCAGGTCTCGGTCTTCAAGGTACCTATACTCAAAGGTGAACCCCTCCTTTTTTCTCTGGCCCCATTTCTCATAGTCAAAGTAAATGTAAGTGCCCTAGAGGAGGAACAGAGTAGGAGGGACAATCACATTAAGAAAGGTAATATGACCAGCGAAAAACCGACTAACTGACAGCAATGTGGTAATGGAGACATCACAAAACAAAATATGTGTTCTCACTGCCCATTCACACAGAAACGCAATAAAAGGTCACCGTTTGCTGAGTACAAGATCACATCACTTTCGAGCGCTGAAACAAATGGCTTCCATGGACCACTCACTACAATCTACTGGAATCATTAAGTTTTGTGGGTTTTGGGACATAACACTTCTGCAGTGTTTTGATTTGTTTTAGCCGCAATGTTATGGAAGGAAAAAACGCAAAGCAAATGTTTAATTTTTATTCTCTTGCCAGCAAGACGGGCAACATTGTGCTGCATTCAATGACTGTCATTTTCTTGAGGACCGAGAGAAAAAATGCCGTGCTAGTCAGTGGAGAGTGTTGATGACCTGGGTGTAGACAGGTGCATTTTACACGCAACTGTGTGAATGTCAGCTTAAGCCATTTTCTCCCTTGAGAAGAGGTAAATGTCAGAATGAAATTGAACTGTGATGGAGGTCCACCTGTTCAAACTCATCAGTGATAGTCTTGGGTTCCTCGTGCCTCTGGAACCACATCATGTACTTGGTGTGGAACCTCCAGGACTGTTTCTTCAGAGCCTTGGCAGACAGATACTGAGCCTTGGTGCCCTGTGATAGTAAAGTCAAAGAAAGAAATGTTAAGATTACAGGAAAAAGAGGAATAAGTTTATGATAGGGCTGGGCAATATATTGATATTTGATTGATATTGTAACTTGAGACTAGATCTCACCAAATTTTGGATACTGTAGCTTTTGGATATGGTATAAGTGAAAATGAGAAGGTGTTTTATTGCCACGTGACCAAGGCCGGCGAAATTTGTTCCCTCCCTTTAACCCATCCTATTTTTTAGGAGCATTACCCAAGCATGGCACTCGGGGAGCAGTTGGAGGTTCAACGTCTTGCTCAAGGACAACTTGACATGGATTCTGCAGGAGCCAGGGATCCAACCACAAATCTCCAATTACTATACAACTGATCTACCTTCCGAGGTATGTTGGCCTAAATGTTGTCTTTTCCTGTTTTCCTTCCTTCATTCCAATGTTGCATCTACCACTGGTAAAGTTTTGGTCAAATCTCTCCAGTATTCTCAATCAGCAGCCTTCCTGACACACTCCTCAATGTTCACTCTTGTCTTTTCCTGGTTTAAAGGCTGCATTACAGTGAAGGGATGAACTTTTCTGAAGAGTCTTTATAAGACTTATAGCTGTTTCTACCTTTGGTCATCATATTCATATTAGTAATGACTGTTTTATCACAAGTCTCTTATGTAAATATATTATGACGGCACCAATAGTCATCCTTACAATATCATCAAAATATTGATATCTTGGTATTTGATTGTGACATTTGATTTTGTCCATATTGCCAAGCTCTAGTTCACGAGTTGAATAGGTAGATTGGAAACTAAGGGGAAAGCTAATGAGATATAATTTACGTGTCCATACAGGCTTCAAAGTAGAAGGATAGGCATTACCTCTAGATAGTAGAAGATGAAGAAGAGGGTTTCTGTTGACAGCCTCTGGTAAAACTCTATTGAGTCAGAGTGGTGAGGTGGCATCTGGTGATGGAAGGGCAAGGTGGGGCATGGATTCCTCATCAGGTATTGCCTGAAGAGACAGACATACATTAGTAAAATGTAATTTAACTGCAGAACCCTTCCATGGGTAAAGTAATAGACGTACCATTACGACTACTTATCTTTCAATTCAAAATCTAAAAAAGACAAAAAGACAAACATGAAGGGTCATCCTTTAGCCATGAAACCCATGGGCCTATTACCTGATCCTCTCAGAATCAGACGGGTGAGGCATGTGTGTCCATGCAGATTCCTGCATGGCCTGCTGGTAGAGCTGATCTTTAGGAAGAGGTGTGGGACCGAGTGGACACACCCCCAGCGAGGGGGGTATGCTGACCTCTGATGGGGATGGCTGGGGAGCTGCTGGGGTGCCAGGGGCTGCGGATGAACTAGAGAAGATATCTAAAGACCAAAAGAGAAGAGGGACAAGTTGGATTAGAAACTGGATAATCAACACTTCATTTCTCTTCCTGCTTACGGTCCCGTCATTGTCAACTGCTTATCTGAAGTTGGGTCATGGATCTGCTGGTCCCTCTCCCAACACTCAATGGATGGAAGATGGAAAAATGCTCTGGACAGATCACCAGTCCATCCCAGGGCTGGGGTGGGGGATTAAGGCCAGATGCCCATCTTGACTCCCACAGTGGGTTCGAACCCACCAAAGTGCATTCTACCTCTGAGGTACCAAGGCCCCATATACCTACGTAACATTTCTTGAAGGAAACATTGATGGAATGGAGTGTTCAACAAATAATGGGTAAAATAACCCAGTAATTTAAGTGATCTTCAATTTTGTTCAATCTTTGGTTGCATAAGCCCGCCTCATGCCTGCAATCATTTTCTATTCAAAGCTGAACTTGTTTCACTCGTGTTCAAAGAAAAACTTTTTTGTCTGGCTCTACAATCTTGCGTTTCTGGTTGTTAAAAAATATTCTCTACGCTAAATTTAATCTACTTTTTCCCACCCGAACACCAAGTTGCCTATGGCTCCAGAGCGTCGACAGGATGAAAGAAGCTGTATCATGTGTCTACTCCAAGTCACATGATGACTAGCCCTCACTATTTTGCACATCGTGGGGAAAGTACAGTGCTTGGCTATCAGAGGAAAATGAAGCAAAGTACTTTCCCTTCACTTAACCACAAGTGCCCAGCTGACCCAGACGGGGACATTAACAAACCTAGAATCCTCTATCCAACCCAACCCCTATACCGATGTGAGGCGTAGCCAATTATGCCCCACTAACTATGGACCTCCAGCAGTGGTTGGAAACGGTGCAGCCGGGCTTCGAACACCCAACTGCATGATGCAGAGATGCACTAAACATCGCTTTAACCCCAGAAACCACCAGAGGCCCTGGCTCTACCATCTTTACCAAAAGTTATGAGAATTATTTGAATAACAATCAGCTTCACAGCCTATGATGTGACATTAATGCAGGACAAAGTTATTGTGATGGTGAATGACGAACTTATGGCCAACAAAGAGTTCTTTGACTAACTTGATCAGTGGTTTTGAACCTGGTCCTCAGGGACCCCATGTACTGCTGGTTTTCTGTTCTACCAGATAGCTAACTACACTCATCTGTTGCAATACCTGTCACAAAGGGTGAATGTAATTAACTACCAGGTAGAATAGAAAACTAGAAATATAAGCAGTCCTTGATGATTGAGTTGAGAACTCCTGAAGTACAATATAAAATCTGATAAATCTGACCTCGGTCTGTTAGATGTAGATTGGGGATCTCTCCATCCAAGCTTGTTCCAAGGGCCGCCCTCTCAGCCATTGCCTTCAGAGAACTAAGAGGCTCTGGAGCCTAAAGAGGTAGATTTGAGTGAGATAAGACATGGGAGGAAGGAGAGAATGAGAAGAAAGCTTTAAAAAGGAAAGGAATCACAAGGTTATTAATAGTTTAGAGTTTGTGAGAGGGTGGAAAGAGTAAAAACCATGGTAACAAATTGTCAATAATCCAGGTATGGAAATCACAAAAAAGAGGTGAATCAGTCCAACTGGATCAGAAGTTTATTTAGAAACGTCACCTGGTGAGTGACAAAACATTTCTAAATAAACTTCTGATCCAGTTGAACTAATTCACCTCTTTTTCATGGTAACAAATGGATTTTGTAAAAATATATCTCAAACTCAACTATTTAAAGGTAGAGCCACGGTCTAACATGCGTGACATGCATGTACTCCCATCAGCTGTGTGATCTGATGAAATAAGGTCTTTCTGTCTACAGCTAGAACACCTGCAGGCAGCCACAGTAATGCACTACAACCTGGACTAGATTTAAATAGAAAATGACAGTCTTAAAGGTTGTAAGAAGTCAATTTTCACCAACTCAACTGACTCGAGACAGACAGTATGCATTTTCCTCGCTACCATAGACTTACAAGCTCCTTATCCTTAAGACCTAAAAACCACCCAACGTTTCTGTCTTTTTGGTGTATATATACTGAATAGAATGGGACATAGTTGGTTGAACATTCTTTGAAAATTGAGACTTCTATTTAGCACATCAGGGTGCACTCATGGGCTCCTGAGTGTGTTAGTTATGAATCCATCTTAATGTGATATGATTGCAGGTGTGTATATTTGTGTTTATCTGGGTCTCTACCTGACACTGCTTTCTCTTTCGTGTGTTAGTGGCTGTTGCCATGGTCCCTGGTGGTTCTGCTGCCTGTGCTGTCACTCTGGACTCCCTCAGTATGTGACGGTGGTCTGTGGGGAGCTAGGAATAAAGGCCTCTACAGGTTATTCTAATGTTATCACAGCTAAGCATGTTAACACTATCCAACCCAGCCAAAAAACAGGGGCTCATTGTACACCGGAAACTAAAGATGTTTCAATGGAGTTGCCTGCCATTTTGGTAAAATGCAATCACATAAAGCAGAGGGTTTTCCTCCCACTGAGAGTGTGCAATGTGATCCTGCACTGTGTTCGTATTGGTTGATTAGCCAAAAAATACTCATTACACTGTAAATGCTTGGCATGGAGTTCTGAGATACTATCCAGCAAGGAAACCTGAGACTCTCATACAGTCTTCCCTGTAAAGCCTGAGCCCAGATTTATATTTCATTGCTATCAATAAAGCCATTTCAGAGCAGCAGTATCAGTGACATTATTTCCCAACCATCTCTTGGCCTCAACATTTTGCCCATCTCCCTTAAATTATCTCCACCCAGCAGGCTTAAGGAGCTGGTGTCACACCGGACTGTTATTGGGCTTGTTTACACCACCTGCAACAGTTACTGAGAATGCCTCTTCAGGGATCACTTGGAAAATCCCCCATGAGACAATTAACAGGCTTCTAAACTGATCTACTGCTCTACTGATTATTGCCTGCACTAGTGAGCTCCTTCAGTGGCAGGTTACTCTATCTAAGGTGTATGAATGAGCATTTCTCCAGGCGTTTCCTTCCCGCAGCTGTCAGACTATATAATCAGCACTGCTGCCCCAATAGACCAAATTCAATTCATGAACAACTGTATCACATAACATTTAATTAACCCTGAGTGTAATTTTTCTGTTCATACTGTATATTGTATTCATGTTTCCCCCTTGTTTAAATTGGTGTTACGTATTATGGCTTAGATTTGATGCCTCTCTAACTGTGCTTTCCACTTTGCTCCTGTAACTCCGTAAATTTCCCCCGTGGGACCCTTAAAGGAATATATGATCTTACCTTGAGGCCCTCAGAAGCTTGTGTGTAGGAATGGGGCCCATTGAGAAGACTCCCTCCTCCAGGCGTGCTGTCTGAAAACGAAGGGGACGGAGAGCTTGGGGGTAGGGTGATAGAGCTAATCAAGCTAGGGCCATTGTCCATCCTAGAGAGACAGAGAGAGAGAGAGGTTGAGAATATGTTGCAGAGTAACAACTTGATTGTGACTTGAACTGGATGACCAAGCACTTACGGCTGACTGGCTGAGGAGGTGAGAGATGAGGGCTGGCTGTTTTGTGACTGGCTAGGTGTGCTTAGGGCTGACTCTGTGGAACTTTCTGCCACTACGGCACTGTAACCTGGAAAAAGGATGAAGGACAAGCCAAACAAAAAAACACATGGTACATAGTAAGGACTTCTATCAACCAAAAATATTATAAAATTAATAATTTCCTTCAGACATTTATCAAAAGAACTATGGGACAAATACAAAAAACATACTTGTGCTTCCATTTTGTTTCAGTCCACTTGGTGGTCTAGCTGCAGCTGAGTTCACCCCTACCCCTCCGACATTCCCTCCGTTACCTCCTATCATACCCACTACCCCTCCGGGGGCAGCACTAACAGGGGGCACCTGAGAGGCACCAGGGGTGATGTTTTGGCCTGGGACCAGACCCAGAATACTCCCCGTTAGAGAGCTGTGGGCTGGGCTAGAACCCAGCAAGCCAAGCCCAGTACCAGCCCCATTGGTGGTGACTCCACTGGAGCCAGAGGTGGAGATGGAGGTGCTACTCTCTGCTGAAACACTTGACTGATTGGTGCTGGTCAAGCCCAGGCCTCCTGATGCTGCTGCCTGAGCGTAAGGGGCAGGAGTAGAACCTGAAATCAGTCCTGCCATTGTGTTCAAAGGGGTCTGCATGCCACTCAGGCCTAAGCCAGACATCTGGTTGACACTGCTGGTCCCTGTCATGCCACCTTTGCTCAAACCTAGCCCCAACCCAAGTCCCAAACTGGAGGCTGGGGTAGGCCCTGATGAAGCCTGGGACTGGGAGATGGGAGCAACTGAGCTGGCTGTGCTGGGAGTTGGGAGAGAGGAGGTGGTTGAGGCTGGAAGAGTCGGATGGCTGGGTGGGCTGGGGGTGTTGTTTGAAGGGGCAGAAGGTTTTGTTTGTTGAGGTGGCTGCTGCTGTTGTTGGCTGGGTAGCTGAGGTTGCTGCGGAGGTTGATGTTGATGCTGCTGCACCGCACTGCTGAAGCTTCCTATGAGACTGTTGCTTGTGGGGATCAAGGGGAGGCCCACGACGACACTCGCCATGGACACAAGTGAGGAGGACGAGGAGGAGCTGGAGGTGGTTGAAGAAGAGAAGGAAGACAACAAGGAGGGGGTGCCATTCTTCACAGGTGACTGGAAGAGAAAAGGCATCAAATGGGAGATTTTAGAAAAGGAAAAAAGCTTTGCAAGCAACAAAAGAAAAATATAAGTCTATGAGTAATAGTGGTAAATCAGTTGGCTATGGAGCCCTACAAGAAGGAGTAGGTAATTCTACCTCCATAGTCTCCAACCTTGGTCACAGAGTAACAGCATTAGCCTTTCTTTATAGTGCCTGACTGGGACCAAGAAAACCCTCAGCCATCATGACTCTGCAGGACCAAGGGTGAAGAGTGTTGCAATAAGCATGTTAGCCAGTGATACAGCACAGATGAGACCTTCTCACCTGACTAACTTCACTGTCTGTCGACCGTCCCCTTTTCTTATCGTCCTCGGAGTTCTCCTATAAGAGGAGATACCTTGATATGACAATCCACTTATTGAAACGTTCTTTCATCAAACTAGTCAGTAGATTATGGCATAATGGGACTGGAATAAATGGTTAGTAGAAAACAAATAAGAGGGAAGGATAACTTTACGCTGCCCCATGGACCAGAAAAATGGTTTTGTCACACCATAATTAGGTGATATTTGAATTAACTCACGGCAGTGCAAGTGGCTGGAGATGGAGGGATAGGTGAGGAGGAGGTGGTGGAAGTGGGCGTGCTGCTGGAGTGGAGGAACATCTCGTCCTCGATGTTTCCCTGTCCTGATGGTGAAGTAGCAACTAGTGCTGCAGCTACAACATGAGAAGACGGGTAAAAGTCCAGAGAAAACAACTTAATTTGGATCATGCCATTAGTTAACCACACAACCCAGACCTATCTTTCTATTCAATCTCCCCCCCGCCGCGGTTGAACCTACCACTTACTTACAGTGACTATAAAAGGTGAACAGCTCAGAGAAAACTTTAATGACTAATAGCTGTAAGTAAGCCACGTCATTAAAAAAAATAGTTGTCGAATGATACAGGCAAACATGTTAGCTGTTGACCTGGAAATTACTCTTTGTTCTAAGATTGACTTTGTCTCCGTTGCAACTGCTGTTTACATTTCAACTACCCCACACTTCAAATAAGTAAATCACTTAGATCAGTATTTCTCAGTCTAATCCTCAGAAAAACCCGGCACTATTACCAATACTGTACAGGTAGTTACATATACATTCACCTGTTGTGTTATATAACACATGTGTAAGTATTACAAGAAAGTAAGTACACACAGGTGTAAGTGTTTAAGTATTTCTGACATCTCATCAGGGATTTTACATCTGACACAAGTAAACGTAATTCATTACCTGGCAGAATAGAAAATGAGATAGAGAAGTACTGAATGAGCGATCCATGTTTTGAAGGTTTTACAAGCGCCTTTCAAAGCCAACCATTCTTAAAAAAGATTAGTAACATCCACTTACAAAACTTCCAGTGTTTAACCTCCTTAATCAGGCCAGTTTAAGCCCCAAAACCCATGACTGCATTCTCTTTACGCCACCCAGGGGTTCTTCATGCTCTACTCACGCATGTCTTCCAGATCTAAGTCGTCATACAGGAACTCATTCTCCTCAAAGTCTGGGTCCTGCGAGGAGTCGATGTAATACTCTACATCATCTTTGATTTTCTGGATGGAGTCCACTTGCACTGAATCATTGTCCAGCATACGCAGAATGGTTTCTAGCATGCGAATATGGAATCGATGCCTCTCAATTAACCGCTTCAGCTCTTCAATACGGTCTTGTTTCTACAAGACACCGTGGAGAGAATAAAAACATGTTTTAATGGACAGATCTCAGGTCATCAATCGACAACATGGGTAAGGAACTTGTAGCTCAGGTAGAGAAAAATATAGATTTAGAAAAGGGGGTCGAACGACACTTACCTCTTTATCTCCCTTTTTCTTTCTCGTCTGAACAGAGAGAGACTCCACCTCACTCTCAAACTGGTCCACCTGCATATTCAAAGTGTCTATCGTATTCTGGAGTGTAAGAAAAGAGGACAGAAATGCAAAGTGAATGAAAGGCCTCTTTTAAATTCAATCTTTTCCATGTAAACTGTGAAACAAGTGTAAATTAGTTTATTTTTCCACAGCATCTGCTTATTGAGTTTAGTATGCTCTAGCCTTTAAAGCCAAAGAAGCAGTATCCCATAGTGCTTAGCTATGACATTAGATATTAGGTTATTTGACTGACAATGATAAACCAACAGGCAATTTGTATTAAATTAATTGCTCTCTTTGATAAAACTTACCACAGTCCTTGCAGTTTATAAGTCAGTGTTTTATTGCCACATAACCAAGGCGGGTGGAATTTGTTCTCTGCATTTAACCCATCCTATTGTGTATGAGCAGTGAGTACAACTGCAGCACGGTGCTCAAAGAATAGTTAGGGACTCAGTGTTTTGCTCAAATGGTTTTATAGCTTTAAATGCAAGACTGACAACCATCATCTTACCTTTGTCATCAAAGTTATTTCCAGATATCAAACACCTTATTCGCAATGATTTACTTTACTTGTTTTGATTCTTTTTTCCAATGGCATGGCATCTTCTTGAATCAGCATCTTATTACATGTATTACTTCCAGAACCATTTATTAGCGAATTCAACAAGTGTCCATTGGGAATAAGCAATGTTTACCTCATGCCAAGCACATACAACAAATATGTCTGCTCATAAAACCATAATTCAAAAAGTCCAAACTAGAGTCCGCAGCTTGTATAAGAGCTTGTTAGTTTTTCAATGCCACATACCAAGTGCCATTTTCAGTTAAAACCCAAACCAGTGTGTTTTTATGGGAATATCCCATGAAGATATTATCATTGTATGTACAAATTATTTGAAGAACAACAAAACCTGACTTCACTTTGAATAACCATTATAATGGGATGGATTAAATACAGAGAACAAATTCCACCAGCCTTGGTCATGTGACAATAAAGCACCTTAACTTCCTTTATGTAAATTTTCAAAAAGTCTTGCATTACTTTCTCCCCTCTATGCAGATGAGAGGAAGGCAATGAAGAAAATTTTAGAAAGCAACAAGTGAGCACCGGGTCTGCAAGAGTGACCATCTGACCGTTAGCCACTGTCCAGTTTCTTCCTTTTCCCTCTGGGCTGGATCCACTTTCTGGGCCAGCCCCAATCCCTCTTTAGAATAGGCCTTAGTTTTTGTTTCTCGCTCCACCACCTTGAACCGCTCCATTTGCTGAGAAAAGAGAGACACAAATCAGTTTTTAAAAAACTTACTGGGATTTCTAACTTTCAATTGCTTCCACAGAGCACCTCCTGAGAGGGAATAAGGGAGAGGATTACCGTCTCAATAAGTTTCCGATTCTCAACTAGCTGCCTTTTGTCTTTGATTTCGTTTGAAGCCACCCATGTTTTTATCTGATCTCTCAGTCGCTTGATGGAAAAAAAGAAAACAGAGGGATTAAAATATACTTGATACCACAACAAGCATGTGAAAAAGTAACCATCAATTCGGTTTGCCTTACTTGTAGTTTTTTAATCTCTTTTTTGAGATCTGCCTCATATTTTTCCTTCTGGTTAGCGTTGGCTGCATTGTGAAGCTGAAAGCAGTAAAATTGGGTTTGATGTCAAGTTTAACATCAACATTTCATATTGGTTGCAAAACAAAGCATCATGTGACTATACTGCCTCACCTTTTGCCAGATATCTTCAAACTGTTCTACACCTTCAGCTACTTTTTTCAAACATCGGTCGATTTCACCTGTGGAAGTTAAATACAGGCTCCTGAATTGCAACATAAAAATCCAGCTATTCTGGATATTCATACTTATCTCAAGAGATGCAACACATCAGATTATAGCATTCAATCTCTCTCCCCAAAAGAGGGCAATCCGATTTTGGCATGCATCTTTAACAGCTTCATCAATGACAGTACCCACTTGAGCTCTTACCTTGAAGTTTTCTCTTGTCAGCCATGGCTTTGACTACGAGACTGTCCACATTCCGTCTGTCACAAAGTTAGCTTAAGGAAGGACAGGATGCTTTAAAATGTGCAGTGGATAAAAGACATATCTGCCCTCATTTCATCTTGTCTCGGTTTAGAGAGGATGGACCTGGCGTTAATATTAGCAAGCTTGCAGTTGGCCAATTGCACATCATGAAAATGACCAAAAATCATATGTGGCTTCAAAACACCCAAGCATAATGCATAGTAGAAATTTTAGCCAAATGTTTAATTTTCGACAGCGTGACTGATTCAGTAGACTTTTGCGCGTTGCAGATTATGTTGACATGCTTGCCAGCTAACGTTGGCTACGTAACTAGCCAGCTGTTTCAAAGCTAACCTACTGCTAGCTAGATTAGAATCGACAACCAGCCGGTGGCTTCCCAACGTCCAACTGAGTACAATGCAAAGAGATTTCCCTAAAATGTGTTACTTTCGACAACGTGGTTCATTTTAGTGGACTTTTAACGCGATGCAGATCAGGTTGACATGCTTGCCAGCAGACGGTAGCTACCCACCTAGCCAGTTGATGTTTCTAAGCTAACCTCCTGCTACCTAGTTTATGATCGATAACCAGTTGGACCGTTTCAAGATAGCAATCCAACTGCATAAAGGTGTTATGATTTCATATTCATGCATCGATACTTTGGGGCATACGTTTGCCATTTTGTAACGTCTGTTGCGTTGTGGAGGGTGCTGTGCAGTAGATCATTTGCTAATCGCAACCCTCCTAGCTAATGTGGCTAACTAGCTAGCTACTGCATAAAATGCTGGCTAGCAGCTTAGCTAGCCAGCTAGCCAATTAAGGAAAAAAAGGGAAACTGGGTCAACCCGACCACACAGAACCACATTTGTTTTCAACATTTACCTAATTTCTGGGCTTTCGTTTTTCGTTTTGAATTATAGCCAAGACTAATTCCAAAACACTCTTCTTTACTTCCAATTTGTTTTCTTTTCGACAATCTCGCTGTACTCTAGCTAAAGATGGACGGTAGCTAAATCCCACCTCCACGTTTGGATCCCGCCCTAAATCCCATCTGAGAGATGTGATTGGACGGACCTCATGGCTCCTGCTGGGGGAACATCAACTGGAATAAATCCCAACAATTGGACCATCAATCAGTTAAGTTACAATCACCCTAAATTCAGCTATAAATTAAAAATGTCTGATCTTATCTTATCATTATTGTCATCATGATGTAGATGATAATTTCCAAACCGCTAAGCCATCTTTTTATCCTGCCAACAAAGTCTCTGATAATCACATCTTGATGGCACCTCAACAGAATTGTATTTCAAGGAAACAACTTTCATGTTGCAAACAGATTTTCAGGATAAGCTTTAAAAATGGTCTTTGTTCATGAGTTTGAAGACATTTTTGTCAGCCAACAATTCAAAAAGAGCAACGTTAACCATTTTCTGTCAGCATGTAATCTACAAATGACCAGACTATCTGATTCTTAATACCAAACGTCATTCATAAAACTAAATAAATGAAATAAAATCATGGGTTAGTATGCTAAAATTATAAGTCGAGCATCGCAGGTTCGATTCCACAGTGGGGTCTCAGCAAAGGGATTGGGTCTTGTTTGGGGTCACAGTAGCTCAGCTGTAGAGTGTGTGCTTCAGGAACTGATGAGCCAGATGTTGTGAGTTCAAACCCACCATGGGGCATCAGCAAGGACATCCATAGTTAATCCCCCAAAATGTGGGGAATAATCATGACATATAAAAATAGACTTCTCTAATATGCTAGAATTATCAATTTATTCTAACAAATTCAATAAAACAGCAAACTCATTTTGTTAACTGCCCATCGTTGATAAATGCTTCGTTCCATCTTTGTAAGGATCAAACAATGGTCCATTTTAGATCCACTCTAAAATTGCTTTACTTTCCTTTTTTCAGCCTAATGGTATAGGTATAGTTGGTAGTATTGTTACATGGACGGATGGATGGAATGGATGTTAGACTGAGAAATACTTTTTAAAATTTGATAGCCAACAATGTAATCAGGAACAAGATCCCCAGTTGTGTTCTCCAGGCCCTCAATTACATGGTTAACTGGCTGTAATAACAATTGGATTGGCATATTTTGACAAAACAGACATGTTGGGAACAATCTGTACTTGCATTCACAGTTTACTATAATTCAATGCTGTTATCAACTCAGTGTAAAACAATGATATAGCAAATACATACTAAATATATACATAAAATAATTAAATTACCTCCATTAATTCATAGTTGAAGCACTGGGTCAAGTACAACTAGATATAATAAAAAAAGTAAATCAAAGCTCAGCTGGAAGAATGGCACCAAAGCTTTTTGCGCAAATCTGTTCATTACATCTTGTGATAGGACGTTTTGAGCAGTATCTTTGTCAGTGAGACAAAGAGGTTGGGCTGGGCAACTCTCCAAATTGTGTCTCAGCCAACATCGGTATATCTGGTTCATTCTGTGAAGGGGAATGTAAAGTCAGTTATGGGCAAAGCTAATCCAGTCACACAACCTCCCCCCATACACATTCGTCCAAAATCTCCAAATTGAATGGAAATGTGCACAAACGCTGAAAATGTATCTACAAGAATACTCCTACACATTGATAGAAAACCTTAATGAATCAATCTTTAGTAATTACACTTGACTATTTACCATGAAGTGGAATCCATCAATGCATGTACATAGTTAAGGTTTAACAAGAATTTACCAACCTGCTGATCTTTATCTTTCTCCTGCTTTGGAATTCGATGTCTCCTCTTCTTTGGTCCTGCCAGATGATGGAACGCAGCAGAGGATGAGCCGGATGTACCATTTGGCCTGTCATCCTCTCCACCAGGAGCAGAATCTAAATGGGTGCTAGACTCATCCTGCAATGAGCTTACAGTAAATTTATTGCTCCCCACAAATGATGCAGAAACCATAAGACCATTAAACAATCTAGATCGTTGGAAGTAAAAATTTAAGTGTCTGAAAAATGGAATGGCAGAAGATTGAGCTTTCAGGTAACTGCCAAAGCAAGACCAATACACAGATTTTGAAAACACTGTGGTCTTCACCCCATCCACTCTTCTCAATGGACCTTGGTGCTGGGGACCATAGCCAAATTAGCAGAACTTCTTGGTCTTCATTTTTCAGACCCAGAGCCGGTCACCAAACCATCCATCTAATCCTCACCTCAAGAACTATGGTGAGCTGTGCAGTTCTGTAGTCATCACCATGAGCATCAAGGGTCTTCATGAGAAACCTAGGGGGTGAACAGAGAGGATTTCCATATAAACCTCACTTTAAAAATTCAGATAGTGTTGACAATATAGCTACATTACACATTGCATGCGCTCTGGTTTCACAAACTGACTTTTTGGTTACTTCTAGCTTGTTTGGCAGAAAAATGAATTAGGAAAATTATTGTCATGAGTCAAGTGTTCAAACAGCTGAAGTGGCTATGAATTGCCAAAGATGTTCCATTTTGCCATACTCTTAGGTTCCTACTACCATGCAAGTGCAACGTACTCATGTTATAATTTCTTAAACTTTGTTTTGGCTTTAGTATATGACGCATCATAAATCACATGCTGCATGGTCTGATTTGAAGTAGTGCAAGGCCAAATGTTCAGACTAGTTTGGTATGTTCCAAACAAGTATGAATTTCAATACCTGTCAAAAACATCATAACATAAACAGATCCTTCATAAAGTCAAAATGAGGCAAGAATTTATATGGCAAGGAATTAAATCCATACCGTCTTTCTTTCTTCATGCGTCGTGTTAATCTTTGTATTTGGTGAAGGCGGCCAAGAATCTTTTGATTCACCTTAACAAAGAGCATATGGCATTTATTTCAGGGTGGTAAAGATCGAAAGTTTGTGTAAGACTCCAGAGAGCAATAAAAATAAATCTGTTCAGAACTCAACTTTAGATTCACACTCATTGTGAATGTGCGCATATAAACACATGGCCTTACATGTGTACATATACATGCACACATTTACGGCCATGTACCTGGATAAATATACATACCTGTTCAATTTCTTTACACCTTTTACTCAGAGCAAGGTATTTTCTTTTATTAAGTGCTCTCCTCTCTTCCTCATCTTGCCCTCCGCTTTCTAAGAGTTCACTGCCTCCAGGTCCTTGCTCCACCTGGATGAAAATAACTTCATATATGTATGTTGCCCTTCACAAATACATTTTCTAATAACTGTTATTGAAAAAAATTGAGAAATATTCCTGCAAATCACCAGAAACTTGTATTTCTTTGACTTCTATTTACACACTCTTAGGTAAGTATATATACCAGCACTTGGAACTCACGCCCTCAACAATGGCATTTATAGAGCAATGCACAATCAATTTCTACCTGTAAGACTTAATTTCTATACTATAGACTCAATACAAGTTATTATTATGACATATTACATATATCAGATTTTGTGTAAAGCTATTTTATTTCAACCTCTTGTGTTACAAAAGATTTCATAAATCTTTTTGCATGTTTTCAGATTCTGCTTTTAATATCCTGTATAGGATTTTACTCTTGTATGAAAGGTGTGTGTGTGTGTGGTGGAAGGAGGTCTACCGAGAAGAAAAAATATCACCCCTTTCCACAGCTCAAAGCCCAACATTAAATGACTTGTATTCAAATGCAAGGGACAACAAGTAGATGAAGTTTAATGAGAATGTGCTGACTCAGATGTTGATAATCTTTAAAATGGTAAAGGATTTAATAGCTGCATTGGTAACAGTGGATCCCAAAAAGTGCCCAATTTATACTCAAATTACCATATATCTATCTATATGTTAGTTGATGTTTGCTTGAACTAAGAAGTAAAAGCCTAGTTGGTCAATGTAAACTGGCCATTTATGAGGTAATGGAAAAAATGAATGTTACCTCCTCTGGGCCAAGTTCAACACCACCAGGTTCCAACTCTGCTTCCAGGATGTGCCCTCCAAAGAGCGGAGGCAGATCCAAACCAGAAAAATCCTCCATCATCTGTAGATGAAATATTTTTTACCCATTCATAAATTAATATATATTAACATTCTATAAAAGGACACTCCTTTGTCTATCCCTGTGAGACAAGGGGGAGTCAGAGAGAAAGAGAGAGGAAGACAACAGGACAGGAGGTGGAAAGAAACAACAAAAGTGTTACATGTATGTTAATGCAAAGTCTGTGCGTGCAGGAGAAGGACAACAGAATGCTAATGATGCAAGGAGTAGTTGAAGAAGGTGGATGAGTTTAAATACCTGGGGTCAGCTGTTCAAAGTGATGGGTAGTGCAGAAAAGAACACAGACAAGGTAGAGAAGAGTGTTGGGGGTGATTTGTGACAGAAGGGTACCAGCAAGAGAGAAAGGGTAGTGTCTTATTGCATGCTCAATAATCCAGGTAAGGGAATCATAAAAAGGTGCATCGGTTCAACTGGATCAGAAGTACCAATTCACCTTTTTTTGTGAGTGAAAGGGAGGTTTACAAGATGGTAGTGAGACCGGGTATTTCATATGGTTTGAAGACATTGGCACTGACAAAAATACAGGAAGTGCAGCTGAAGGTGGTAAAGTTGAAGATGCTTAGATTTTCACTTGGAGTGGAGAAAAAGGACATAATGTCAAGTTTATTAGAGGGATACCTTAGGTTGGATGGTTTGTTAACAAATTAAGAGAGGCAAAATTGAGATGGTTTGGACATGTATGCAGGATAGATTCTGGTATACTGGGAGAAGGATGCTGAATATGGAGCTGCCAGGCAAAAAAAAGGCAAAGAGTAAGACAAAAGATGAGGTTTAGGGATGCGGGGAGGGAGGACATGATGGTGGCTGGTGTGGAAGATGCAGAGGCCCGGAAGAGATGGACCACTGTGGCGACCCCTAACGGGAGCAGCCGGAAGTAATAATAGACGTTAATGCGAGGTGTAAACAGACTCGTGATCCAGGGTTCAAAGATAAACAGTTTAACTACATTAAGATATCACGAATAAATATTGATTTTCTACGAATGTGGAAGATAATTACGTATCCGTCAGTTCTAGCTCAGTATTGCCAAGAAATGACATGATTATACACATAGGGGTCTCTAGACAGCACCATCTTAAAGAGATTTCAGAAGTACCAATGTGAAATAATTAAACTACCGTATAAAACTTCCAATAAACACCGAGCTACTTACATTTGTATGATTATCCGGTAAATCACCGATGCTGGTTCATGAACTGTAGCTCCCGCACTGCGTTTTCATACCTTACCATTTCATTCCATAAAGAACCTCCTGACAGAATAGCTAATCGGTTTTATTAAGGTGATTCCTGGCTATACGTTAAAGGAAACAGCTATGGTAGCTCTATCAATATAAAAACTCTGAATGTACCAATAAACGTTGACTGATAACTGATAAACACTCGTGTAAGAATACAATATATTCTTCTTCGCTCTATTCGTCGTCATCTTCTTCTTCTTCAGCTTCTGCTTCTTGTTCAGGCTGGTGGTTGGAAAATAGCAAAGAAATGTAGAGCCGCCACCATCTGGCAGGGAGTACAGAATGAAACTGTCATTGCAGCACTAATAATAATAATTATAATAATAATGACAATAATAATAATAATAACAATAATAATCAGAATTCATTGGGATAATTCATGATAATAAACGTTTAAAATATAAATAAACCAGATTTAGTCAGGAGGTTATTTTTCATTGGTTGACTCAAGCATTAGGTGTTAAGTGTCTTGGTCAAGGACACTTTGACACCACTAATCTTCTAATTACTAGAATCGTGTTTGTGGATAAAGATTTTTTGTTGCGTAGATATGAAAATTGGTTCATATAGGATGAGAATAAAATGATAAGAATAAGAGACTCAAAACATTCGTGTCACAGCAACACCCTTGCCCCCTAGATCCCCCACTTAGCTGTACTGTACCTCCACCCTTATTTGCTTGGACATGAGAAAAGTCATGACTCGAAGTGGAGAGGACATGTTTTAATTAAAATGAAAAAAACTAGGATTGGGTGGAAGATTACATCACTGGTTCGTGGATTTTATATCATTAGAACGTTTCAAACCACGGCTGGAGGTCCATAGTAAAAAAAAAAAGAATATTTCAGATTATTGTAGGTCATTGCCATCAAGACAAGGATGTGGTGGTAGCAACAAAAGAAGAAAAGAAGAAGAGAAGAAGAAAATCTCAGTACAAATTCACTTCATTTCCCATGAGCACTCACAAATTGAAACTACAATAAAACATGGCGGGTATGTACACATTTTGTCATTTCTGTACCCTCAATCAGTGAAATAGCGGTTTCATTCTTTTAAACTACAGATACAAACAAGCTTTATCAACGTCTTGAGGTTTTACAAAGCTACAGTATCATTTCTTGTAATAATAGTTTATGTATTGACGGTTAATTGAAGCTTTTGACCTTGGGATCTTAGCTGGTGATGCTAATAATGGCCAGCGTTAGCAAGCAGATAAACAGAATTGGTCTTCTATTGAAGATATCTGTATTACTTCACCTCTAAGCTATCCTTTTCTCTCCAGGGGTCGGAGCCTATCTCAAGAATGCCTGGAACAAGGAGCCGGTGATATTTGCCTCTTGTGCGCTAGGGCTTCTAGGTGAAGAACTGAATTGTTTTCCATGTTTCTTAGTTTGTGTCGAAATATTTTAGCAGTAAATCCCTGGATACGCTGCATTTCTTACACCTTTCCCTGCTGTGTAATATATCAAAGCGATACGTTTTGCTAGTTTTTCATGGGAATTGTCTCAAATATGAGTCCATTCAATAATGACGTCTGAGATGGTCAAAATAGTATTTGGATATGATAGAAATGTTTGTCATAAAACATTGAGTAAATGTTTGTCGGTACTATATCGCATTTTTTCCATGAATTGATGTGCACCTCTGCGTATTTTCCGTGAATTTAAGTTTGGAACGAGGGTGTGTGAACATTTTATTTTGTGTGTTCCTCTAAGTTTTCTTATGCTTTACTGTGTATAACTAATCAAGGACTACCCCAAGACTTCCAATGTCAAATGCATCTGTATTTGTTCATATTATGTCTACATTCAATCAGAATTGCTAGTGCTGATAGTCGTGTCGGCCATCTCTTATTCAGTAATGTTTCGTAACATTTACTTAAATGTTAAAATTAAATATTTACCCAAATATGTTTGAGTAAAAGATAGTAAAGGACCACATCAATGCAATATGGCAGTACTATCAAAATGAGTTCCAACTTAACAATAATAAAGGTATGATGTCTGTCTCCTCAGGTATCGCTCTGCCATTTGTCAGTCCTTTCACAAAGTATTCAGGAAGGATCAACAATTCTACGCCATACAATTACCCAGGTAAAAATAAGGGTTAATTCAAATCTTTTTCCTGTATATTCTAAAACAGTTATCCTAGATCCTAGATGTTGTAAAGAAGGAGCAGCTTGTCAAACCACCCATTTAAGAGATCTAATCATATAATAATAATAATAATAAGAGATGCATTAGTCATGTCTTTATCATACTTCTGCAAGATGGTTACTGATACTTTCATTTTTGATACATCAATAAAGTCTGCAGCGGATGGTTAAAAATTGTGTAAGAAGAAATGTTAAAATCACAAAGTTGTTTAAATTAGATATAGAAAGATGAAAGCCAGCATGTAGCTCTGAGTTATTTTAACCAAGTGGTTTGAATTCTATGTATGAACTTAATACTTGATAAATTAAAAACATTTTTAGAACCGACATTAGTGACAGACCCAAAGACACCATTGCATTGCAAAAGGAAGAACATCAAAAGGGATCTAAGCACATTATGCCCCACCAACCCCCTAAAGGAAAAAAACATCCGGGGGAGTTTGGCTTGCTCCATGTCATGATTGTGCAGCCATATTGTAAAATCATGGGAAAGTCTGTCACATCACAAAAAAGAGGTGAATCGGTTCAACTGGATCAGATATATATTCAGAAACATTTCGTAACTCAAATAGTTGACATCTTCAGTCTGAACAGACTGCTAACACCCCCCCCCTTATGAACAATACATCGATACCAATATATCTCTAAATAAATTGATACAATGATATTGATGTATTGCTGTTCATTGTAAATAGTTCAGCCAATATGTGGACCATATCCAGTCCCTGTGATATAGTTCCAACAATTTATTAAAAATCCATCCTCCCTGGCTTAGGTCTAAGCCTGCTCACTATATAAACTGGTCTCTTAAATGTGGATCCATACCTGAATATTTTAAAATTCGGTGTTCAGCCTCTTGTCAAAACCCCTCTGTCAATCTGGGACGGTTAGAGAATTACACCGCAATTTCGAACTTTATTTTTTATCCAAAATCCTGGAAAAAAAGTGGAGCAAATCATGGAGCTGAAAAAGTGTCTCGACACTTCAATCAATTTGTCTGGCTTTTGCCAGAAGCCCAATGCTTAGACTGCATTATTAAGAGTGTCCAGTGGCATTTATTTGCATGCTTATAAAGCTGAACGCTCTAATCTTATTCTTCTAGATTTAACTGCCAACTTTGATGCCATTTATCATACCTTCTTACTTGATAGGTTTGAGATAAGGTTGATTATAAATCAAAAATATAAATCATCATATGATCAGACCATGCCTTCACAGTCCTTCCAGCTAGTCTAGAGTCAATAAACCATAGTTTTTAATCATTGAATTGTGCTTATTTAGTGAAACTTTGGTTGTTGATGCTTCTTAAATTGCACCTTTTCTATATTGTATAGATTTTTTAAATTATTCGAGCCAGGTTATCGGCGGCGTTAATATCTGCTTGACCAAGGATTTAAACTCCCTTCTGTATCTTCTACTACAGTCCCTGTGCGAGATAATGGAAACATGCCGGATGTTCCAGCCCATCCCTGTGAACCAAAGGGACCAACCCTAGAATGGCTTAAAAACTTCTAACTTCAATTCCTTACAATCAAACTCTGTGCTCTACATGTCTCTGTCTGCATAGCTGCTCCACGTGTCAATGACCCACAATAAAAAAAACAACAACATCTATTTAATATTATACTTGTCTATTCTACTCATTTGTTTGATCATACATTCTCTGAATGTGGATTGAAAACATGTTTTTGCACAATACTTCAAAACTAGATAAACTAGAGCCCTGATAATCTCATGCCATTGAGAGTCGCGGTATGCAGATTTACATTCCACTCCAACACTACATCAGCTGATTTCACTAACTTCTGTCTGGTTGAAGTTGTTTTTCATGTAAAATCCTTGTAAAACAACACACTTTTTGTCCTGCAGATTTTTATTGATTTCACATTTGTAAAAATTACAGGAACATTACATAAACATGTGCATATATATGCGACCTAAAGCAATTTACTGAATTATAATTCCAAGATATGCTCACGTATATAAAGATATGCGACTACCATTTGACAACCAGTATATTGCACAGTAATGGTGTTTGGGAAAATTATTAAAAATAGACTGCTTTTTTTTTTTTTTGAGTTCTTGACATGCATAGTCTTCTTTGCTAAACTTGAAGTCAGAATAGTAAGAAACTTGCCAAAGAAAATACAGTGAATAACTAAGACCAGTTGAATTTTGTAGTCAAAAGCTTGACGACAATGCATCCTCATTCGACTGTTCCACGCAAAAGCAAATGTTAAGGGAGATTGACAATCTTTAAATTATATTTAAAAAATGATGCTTACAAGGCCACTTGAGAAATCTTGGTCTGGTCACCTGTCAAGGCAGTCATAATGCTATGTGACTATTAAAACTCTAATGTCTGCATAAAGTAAACTATCTAAAAATATAAGGCACATTGTAAAGTAAGCATGGCTGTCCAAAGTTGAGGTTTCTGCTTGTTGTAGTATGTAGATTTTTAAAACCTGATGGCAAATACCACTGCTCCTTCAAGAGAGGCTTAGGTTGACCACCTGGAATTGGTTCAACACTGCAATGCATTAAATGCCTTTCCTTTGCATTATAGTAGTGAAAAGTTGACATAATGCGATACGGTGTGAATGAGTGATAGGCCCTGTAGTGATGCCAAAACATCAAGACGACATGATGCAAAAAGTGGCACTTGTGTTAGTGGTATATGGTAGGAAGCGTGATAAATCTGTTAATTGACATGTATGAAGTAATTGCCCCCTTGTTCCTATGTAAACCTCCCTGTTGATGAAACCCCACACTTGTACGTTTATAGGACCAATAGTACCCTGATTTGCTTTATGAAAATTTTAGCTTTACTTTGTTCACAGGACATGTATTTCAAAATATGTCAACATTCAATATTTCAGTTGAGGAATGTTTCCCCAGCAATCCTTCTCATGAGATTTCTTCCATGGCCTAAATAAGTCCTCTCATGTTTCATAGTGATGCAACCAAGAACATAGTCAAACAACATTGTTGAATATAGTGTGCAATTATAATTCAATATTTCACTTTGGGAGAGGTGTTTGAATCTCCAGCGATGGAATTCATGAATAGCGAACACACGTGGGAGGCAATGCGACAACTTCGAGCTTACTTTCATTTTAAATAACCTAATCCAAAATAAGATATTCCTTTATTAGTCCCACAAGGGGAAATTTGCAATCCTGCCCTTATGTTTCATATCATTGGAGAAAAAAAAACAAGTCAATGAAATGTGTGTGTGTCCATGGTCTTTTACTTCTACTGTGTTTCAAGAGGGGTTGGAAAGCTTTTACATGTTGGTGTAGACGGATCAGCAGTATGACAGAAATCTGAGGCTGACTGCCATTTTAAATGCCCCAATCCGAAGCAAGCAGAAGTTTGGCCTCAAGGGCTTTCAGCCACATTCATTGAATTTGTCTAAACTTAACCTTAGCCTAACATTTACTTGAACCAATAACTTACTATCCTCCTTACCTCAACTTAGTCCTAAACTTAATTGAATGCTTCTGCCTGACTGGAAGCTTTCTGGCAGAGAGCTCTGGAGCTGGGGTGGGAAACCTGATCCAGACTGGGATTTGATTTGTTCAATGGATGGGCCATGTTGTTAATGTTGGCTGGCACGAGGTAGCACAAGCATGGTTAAGGTGAGGTTGGAATCAAATTGGGTTCAGATCATGTAGTGACAGCCATTGGCCTATGCTGGTGCGGACACTAACACGTAACTATGTTCTACCAAGGTGTAATATCACTTAGTGAGAAAACAAAAAGAAAACAAGCCAACAAACAGACAAGTAGAGACAAAATAATCTGATGATTTAAAAAAGAAACGCACATTTTTGTGACTATCATAACAAGGAGATCTGTTATGTCCTGTGCCGAAGCTATTTCGTATACTGTGTTTGTGTGTTAGCCGTATTTGAGTGCAACAAGGTGCCAAGAGATCACAGAAACTCAATATCAGGAAACTTGATAAAACGTAGACATGCTCATTAAGACAGGCACATAAACCATCTCGGTTTAAATAGAAAAAAAACATTTCACCGTTCAACAGTTGGCTAGATGACCCTACAGAGCTACGAGGTGGAGCGAAATACTATTTCGGATATCTCTAGTTTACCATGGACACTTGCTCAGACGCTGCTCAACCTCCCTAATACTTTCTTCATCACCTTCACGATCATCGTTTCCCTTGTAAACATGCAAGTCCCTCATCGGCCTTGGCCATCTCATCCCTGTAAAACATTCTGCACAGTCAGATTGGTAAACATGCGACTACAGCTTCAACTAGATATTGCCTAGCTTTAGATTTGGGGGAGAGAAAATGAATCAGGTAGACACAAAGTCGAAAAGACTTAGCTCTGAGATCCTTCACTCCGAACCCCTTCGTCGCTCAGACACATGCCCCCTCATCTCTCCCTCTCTCCCTCTCGGACGGACACTTCTCTTACCAAAAGTCACACATCCAAACCCTCAAATGTTACCCGCCAGAGTGACACACTTCTGTTGGCTTCCGTGGAGCCAACAGAACGCATTTCTTCATAGCAGTTTCTCCACACTGAGCAAAAGGATGGTGAGGATTTCACTCTCTAATCCCATCGCAAAAAATTAACTACAATTCTCAATCATTCGTCTAAATCTGCAAGACGACAGTCTGAAACTCTGACAGTGTGCTCGCAGGGTTTTAGGAACGCATGTGTTTCTATTCTTTTTTCTTTTACAATTCTACTTATTATTAATTCAATGGGTAAAATGTTCATCAGCCAACACAATTCACAGGTTGAATGTACTGACTTCTGTCTAAACTACGCTCACAAAATATTAGCTATGTGCGATTTTACAGCAGCAGAAAATATCTTATTTACTTGCACAGTTAATTTTTAGACATTTCCTAAGCAAATCATCTATCGTGTAAAATTAGCTACTGATCTTTTCGTGTTTCAAAAATTGTCCCCAGTCTGTAGAATAAACTTAAAAAACATTTTTATATGCAAAGTTAAAATGGGAATGCTATAGGATGTGCAGGGCACAGTGTCAAGCAAAAAAATAAATCTTAAAATAGAAAATAAATGGCTTGAATAATTCTAAAAGAGAACACATTTCCTGAATTATCGTCATTGGAACCATGAAATTACAACTGGGAGCTACGCTGGAAAGAAAATCTAAAATAGGAGCCTGTCCTTTTCATTGACATGTCACACTGAAGGTGAATCTACGTTATAGAAACACAACCTGATATTAGGAGCCAGTCCCTACATGTGTTGATCAGGAACAAAAAAAACCCCAAACTAGCCTTCTCACTGATATCATAGATTTAAACAATACAGGTACATCAGAAATACATGAGACATCTTTAAAAGGTAGCTGAGTGTATCAAGGGCCTAAACAATTTAGTTTCTCTCTTGCTAATACTAATGTTTCTTATGGATGTTAAATGTAAGCTCTAGTCTCAACATCTCCATCTTCATTCCCTTATTTCATTCAAATACAATCTTAAGATTTAATACTTTGCTCGATTTTGATATTTTCTTCCTCTTTTCAAACATTCTGAACTACAACTAGAAAGACTAAAATCACCAGAGAAGAAATCAAACTTAATTGTCTACAAATATGAATAAGATCAGTGCTAAGCAACAGATCAGCCTTTATAGGTGAACTTTTTGACATCTTTAAAAGTTCTGCATTTAAGTTGTTCACTCTGCCACACATCAACACCCAGACAGTTGGTATTATCATAAATACGAGCCTTGTAAGTCTTCTTTCGATGGAAATCAATGAAAACATCTCATTTTAAAATATCCTTAAAGATGATCAAGATAAACCAAGAAAATAACCTCAGAATTCAATCGAAGGCCAAACAAGGAGAGATGCCACCAAGAGTAGGCTCAAAATATAACTCGACATAAGATTAGAATTTGTCCAAAGCAATGTTTGCTCTGCAGGGCTCGATGCACAAGGCAAATCGTTTGCTCAGATGCAATTTATTCGTTTAGCGTTTTCTTATCTATTGAATGCTTCACATTTCTTTTCTTAAAACACCCATGTCAAATATCAGTGCATGAATATCCAATACCCATCTGAGCTAGGACCACATGTGTGTGTGGCCATAATCTAGATTCAGAAGCTATTGTTTCCATTAGGTCTTGTTTTGTATGTGTGTGGGTTTACACTTCTCAAACAAGAATCCATACTGTCACATTTGAAGAAAAAAAATAGAGTCGAGTTGAATGTATGGTCTGGATTCCATCTGAGACTTCACACCTATGGCCCCATCCTGAAAGAACCCTCCATTCACTCGATAATGGGAGCGGAGCGGTCATTGGTGACAGTCTTTCGAAGCCGAATATGAGCAAAGGGATTGGTCCTGAAAAGACAGGATGATCAAAAAGTAGTCAGTGGTCAGTCCATTAGTCGATTAGTCGATCAACAGAAAACATATCAGTTTCGAGTTTGGTAGATTAATAGTCTGAGTCACTCATCAATTAAAATCAGAAAACATCTGTTGATTGCACTTTCATAAATGCCAAGATTCACTTGCCTACCTCTGACTTATTTCATTATGAAATTAATACTTAAGATTTTGGATGCTGAACATAGAGCTGTCAGGGAGGAGGAAAGGAGGAAGACCAAAGAGGAGGTTTATGATGTGGTGAGGGAGGACAGGTGGCTGGTGTGACAGAGGAAGATGTAGAGGACAGGAAGAGATGGATATGATGATCCGCTGTGGTGACCCCTACTGGGAGCAGCCACATGTGGTAGTAGTTCATTTTAACCTATACATAATCTTAGTACGTTCAGATCCTTTGCAAATATGCAGAGAAAACATTGTGGTGCATTCCAGCCCCTTTAACTTTATATAAAAACAGCTAAACCTATCTTGAACATACCGGGTAACAGTCTACTTTCTTAACTTCACACTGGTTGTTGCAATGGTGTTTTTAAAAAGGGCTTAGTAAAATCATTATGAACCATTTTTTGGTGATGGATGTCTAAAGAAGATACTACACACTTGTGCAACCTCCCTAAGAGTTGTCTGTTGCCATGGCAACATTTTGACGTTTTATGCAGAGGTCTTGTAGTGCTGTGACAACCAACTTCCGAGGTGTTTGACTCGCTGCTTTTGTTCGATGGTGTATAGTTTAAGCAACTTCGCAACATATGCCCAAAAAAAAAAGAGATGTTTGATGTTTGCATATTTGCAAAGGCTCTCGATATATTGAGATCCTGGCTTAATTTTATGTCACACCATCAGGGTTTCCTTGAAGTCTCCGTCACACTTATGTTCTGTTACAGGAAGAACACAAAAGATTGAACAACGCACTCCGTTCTGAACACCTTGGCAAGTTGAATTTGCTATCTCATGCCTTATTCGATGGGTAAACCACCCGCCATGTTATCTGGTGATCACAGACAAATTCTGATTACTTGTATATAAACACTAACGGTATTTACCTGGTCGGGGTGGGTGGCGGAGAGGCCATATCTGAGGAGATCTTTGGTACAGAAGAAAGAAGTAAAGTGAGAACCGCACTTGATATCAAGCATTTAAAGCTCAATGAAATCAAAGAAGTTGTACCTCTTGGATTAGCGCTGATAAAGAGGGTCTATTGGGAGGCCCCATCCACTCAAACTCTTGACCTTTTCCAATGGGCCTCAGGCTGACCTTGTTGCTGTCGGCCATGCTGTACGGGCGTGGGCGGAAGGTGCTGACCCTCTGGGGAGGAAGAGAGTGCTCCTCATCCGACTCCGGAGTCAGTGCTGGCAGACCTGGAGAGACCAGCTTGTCTAGTTGACCAGTGCTGGTGCTGTTGACCTTGGATAACAGGAGGCAACTGGAAGGAGGAGGATCACAAACAAAGGAACAATATGCAAGTCATAAGAACAAAGGAAAGATTTAGGAGTGATGAGAAAAGACAACGTTAATATAAATTCATCAGCAATGCTGTTGGTGTTGGAAAGCAAAGGGGAAGAGCAGTTAAAGATGGGGATATAAAGAACAGAAAATTGGTAAGGTTTCAAGATTCGAATTGTGACAATCTTCGAAAACAAGAGTGAGGCTTCTTGAGGCTTTGTTTCTTTGTTGAACAATAAAGTAAAAGCAGGGGGACATTTCATCCAGCCATCCAATGCCAGCTGCTTATATGTCAAGTTTTGGGGAAAATGACTGAGTCATGCTGGAGCCTATCCCAATGGTCACTGGACGAAAGGTGGGGAAACACCCTGGACAGGTCGCCATTCCATCACAGGAAAGCTTTGGGGGATTGAGGTCGAATGTCCTTCCTGATGCCTTGTGGTGGGTTTGAACCTGGATCCTCTGGCTTGTCAGTTTCCGAAGTGAGCACTCTACTCCTGAGCTACCATGGCCCTTCATACCAGACGTTTCATATCAACACAAAAATAATCCATATCAGATTTCTATGTATCGGAGCATGTTGTGAGTTCCTTGATTTATTTTTATCGATGCAGTTGAATTAGTAAAGCGAACTAAGGGAAGAGACATGAGAAGAAGTGCTGCTATAGGTAGTAACATCAAGATTACGTTGTGTTTTAGCAATGGTAATCTTTCTTTCTTTACTGACCTGCTGTCAATGTTGTCCATGTTGTTGGGCTGTGCCTGAGTGTAGGAGAAAGGGAACCAGCCTTTCCTGAAGAAAGTTAAGTTTAGCACAAAAAACTTGAGCTGGAAGCAAAGTTGTGTTTAACAAAACAGATACAGAGGGTTGAGTTCACAGAAAAAAACGTGACTAACGGATAAAACACCAGTAGTCGGATTCAGTCATAATAGTTATAGCTAGAGATATCTTTAGCTATAGCTCAGTAGGTAAGGCAGTCATGTAATATTCAGAGATTGGTAGTTCAATTAAAGGTCCTGCGGAAAGCATGCCAAGGTGTCCTTGAGCAAGACACTGAACTCCTAACTGCTCACTGAGCACCACATGGTGGCTGCTCACTGCTCCTACACAATAAGATGAATTAAATGCAGAGAATTGCAAATCCCCCCTTGTGGGACTAATAAAGGGAATTCTATTTATTATCTAATTAATCTTCAGTATTTGGAATGGTCAAATGTCCCTGCAATTACCACTATCACCAAAGATGTCTGTGAGATACAACAGCAATAATAAGGGTTGCATCTCATAAAGATGACGCAAAATCCCATTAAAGCATACAGCAATGTATCTTGACAGTGTCTGTGGTTCTTGTGAAATTTACCGCCCGGTCCGTTCATTCTGCCCGTAGTGCCACCCGTCTCTAGGCTCAGAGATGAGCAGGGTGATGCCATCGCCAGGTAGGAAGTGAAGTAAGCAGGCTCCACCCCCTAAACTTGCCTCTGACCGTCCAGGAGTGTGAGCAAAGATGGCTTCAACACGACAAGGCCCTGATAAGGGCAACATTCTGGGTAGACTTGAACCTGAATGGAGGGTAAAGAGAAAAAATGATGGGCATGACATATGAAACTGGTAATACCATTATTATAGAGCTTGATACCAAAGTTTAAGACATTAGATAAATGGGACATGTATAGCTCATGGTCCAGGCAGGGCCCTTAGATATACATTTCTTAACTCTTCCAAGAACATCAGCTAAGATGCATGGTGAGGCTGCAGTGTACCCTGATCAGCCAAAACATTAAAAACCCTGATGGCTAAGTCAATAAAATCTAATATAAATAAGTATAAGATAATTCCTAACTTTCATCTATTGTCCCAGGCAGTTAGGGGTTCAGTGTCTTGCAAAAAAAACACACAAAATAAGACCCAGACTGTAAAAAGAAATACTTTTCCTTTAGATTACTAAATATTTGACATACTAAATACATAAAAGTTTATACTTTTCTAGTTCTTTTGATTTGATTGAGACATTACCATGAAAACCACCCATCCGCATTTCACTGACAGGTCTCCGCGGCAGTGGCAGTGTTGCTGTTGCAGATATGTCCGCAGCCCTCATCAGCAAGGGATTATGGGACAGTGAGGAGGCACCGCTCCCGCCAGGCCCCACTTGTTGGTGCAGCAAATGCACAGGGGTCAAGGCCCTGGAAAGGGGTGCACTGTGGGGCAGAGGGGGACTGTGCGGAGCACTGTGGGAGATGGGAAGGGTCATAGCCAGTGTGGAGCTGTGCACAGTGGAGGCCTGACTGAGGGACAGCACAGTGGAGGGGATTAAGCTGGGAGAGAGGTTGGAGGTACCAGTGGCTTGAAGAAGGGGGCTCTGCTGGGTTGAACTGGTGGAGGTGGTTGGGGTAGATGTACCCGGGCTGGCAGTGCTGCTGGCGCAGCCCTCAGCCGAGGCTGAGGTGCTCAGAGGTGTGCTTGTGTGCTGAGGGGGCTCTCTGGACACACCATCACTGACCCCTCCTGCAGAAATATGGGAGCGGAAAGTCTGGGGGGAGCCCTGTGGTAGGGGGTTGTTGTTCTGTGAGGATGATGTAAGATGCCGCGGCTGCTGCTGGGAGCGACTGGAGTCTCCGTTCAACAGAGGAGGGACTTCCTGGACAGAGAGCCTCTAAAACAGTGACAGAATAGAAAAGTATTCTTTTACATTCACATTTACTCACTTTTATCCAAAATTACTTAAAATTAGCAGTTAGCAGATAAATTAAAATGTTACCCATATCTACTGAGATTATAGATCACTAGATGGAAATCATATCATAGCCAAGGCTGCATGTCACATCAAGTACATATAGTGTTGATGAACCTTGGATCAAATCAAGGTGCAAAACTCAAAGAACAGAAAATATTATTAGTTCTACAGAGGGGGCCGCAGTAGCATTTGTGTATCAGGACGTGAAAAGCAAGGCATTGTGGGTTCGATCCCAACAGAGGGTGTCAAGAAGGGCATCTGGCCTTAATGCTCCACACACCATCTAGGTTCGTGTCCACCCCCACAACATGAAGACATGTGAAAACAGATCTGTCAAACAGACTCTGCATCAAGCCATCACATCAGCTATGAAGTATCCAACCATGATAAAGCTACAAACAAAGCTGAGTTTTCTGAACAATGTAAGGACAAACCGTAATCTGACATATTACAGAAGGACTGCCATAGTCTCACCTGCTCTGGCTGGGAGGAACCTAGTTTGGTGTGGCGGAGGACCTCGGCGATGCCAGAGGCCCCGGAGCCTTGAGGGGCCGTGTGGCGTAACAGGTTAAGGGCTCGTTCTGGGAGCTTGGTTGGCTGAGAACAGGACTGTTGCCATGATGACAGCTTCTGGGACAAAAGCTCTCTCACCTGTTGGGTCAAAGGAGGAAAGTGTAACACTTCATAATGAGTGGCTGTAATTAGTGATTGATTGTTAGGGACTTACAAGTTCTTACAACATACTTAACGTTAGCAACATTAGCATCGATCCACTGTCAACCACCTATCTGAACGTGGATCATGGAGTCATGCTAGAGTGTATCTTAGTGCTTGTTGGGCGAGAGGCAGGGAAACACCCTGGACAGGTCACCATACCATCTCAGGACATGAACAGCTAGGGCTTCAGTGTCTTGCTCAAGGACACTTCGAGACACTTTCTGCTGAGACTGGGAATCAAACCAGCAATCTTCCAATTCCCAGTCAATCCCCCCACTTCCTGAGCTACGCCACTCTGACAATCGGTGATAGTCAGGGTGGCGCAAGATATGAATATTTATATATTTTTAAATATTATAAATATTACAAATATTTGAGGGCTATCTGCTGATGTTAAAAAGTGTATTGTGAGAACTAATAAGTGCCCCAATACTCGATTATTGATCGCAGTTTTAGCTACTAATTATAAAGTGTGACAGAGATAGAACACTAATCAATAATCAATTGTCAATGATTGAAGAAGCCAGAAGATGCCAAGCATCTCCTTCCCAGTGGTTGTCACCTTGCAGTGGTAGTTGATGAGCAGCTTGGTGACAGAACACTGTCTGTCTACCAGGAAGCAATATCTCCTCCTCTCCTCAGTCAG
The DNA here is from genome assembly GCA_900302585.1 of Regalecus glesne. Classification (NCBI taxonomy): domain Eukaryota; kingdom Metazoa; phylum Chordata; class Actinopteri; order Lampriformes; family Regalecidae; genus Regalecus; species Regalecus glesne. The sequence goes on from OMLC01042044.1 coordinate 53,506, forward strand.
CGCAGACCTGTAACCCACCGCCACGAGTGTGTCCAGCTCACCTTGTCGACGGCTCATCAGCTCCACAAACTGGAAAATGACAACAACAAAACAAAGATGGGAAAGTTTTCAGTTTCAAGGCAAATGCACTCAAGCAAAAATAAACTCCAGCTTACATGTGGACAAGAGAGTGACCTTTAAAACACAATATGGGGATCGAGGTACTCAGCGGAAGATGTGACATCATATCCTGTCTGCTGAGCAACGATAACAAAATCTAAATCACAAAATATTGTCCCTTGCAACCCCCCCCCACCAACTCCCGCCTCTCACACACCCACCCTGGCCCTGGCCTTTCCTCCCACAGGAGCCCTTCCCCTTTTATTTCCCACTTGTTCTTTCCAAATCACTAAATCTTCTCTCCCTCTTATATCACCCTTTTTCTTCCAATGAAAACTCCTGTACTAAGAGGTTTGTTTCATAAGCACTCAGCTGAGGTAGATTGGGTGTTGTGTTTTTTTTTAAACATAATCTTATTCACAGTAGCCTGATTTGTACAGAACACACTCACAGTTTTAGCCCCTTAATTCTGTTGAGTAAGTCTGATATGATCTGTGGAGGTTGTGAAGGTTTATTGTTTCTCAACCCTAAATACATCAGATCCCTGTGTTTTTGTCACTTTGGCCCTGCCCTTACACAACGGAAGGGGGGGGGTGTCACAGTTCGAGAGTAGATAGTTTTAACACCCAGGTTTCAGTTACCTGCATCTCCCTGTCTCCATACTTGTTAGGGTGGCGGCTGCCTTGACTCTTCCGACGAAGCTTCTTCAGCTGGGACTGGCAGCGCTCAATAGACTCAGACTTAGACTTGCGTTCACTCTGGTACTTCTTCAATGTGGCCTGAAAGAGGAGACAAGTGAGAAAGTGGGAGAGAGACAGAGAGACAGAGAGTTGCCGTCAGACAAGAGAGGTTGAAACGGTGTCCGATGACAAAGCCTTCAACCGACTAAACTGCTAATAGAAGTTGCAGGTATGCTCAAAGGCCCGAATTTCTATAGAAAAGAAAACTTACAGTAAGATATTTGATGTCCAGTTCCAATTTCTGCTCAAGCTGGGCAAGAAGTTCTGAGTGAAACAGCTTTAACTGTAGATGGAGGAGTTCAGTGTAAGTCATTTAGCACACCATGCTGGCTCCAACAGCCACAGTCAGTCAGTTAACCAGATCCAGCATGTTTCTTACAGCAAAATACGTTGTGATGCACTTTCCATGAGAGATCTGTCTCTTGTAAAACCACCAAGATCAACAATGTTAGCACCTACCACGTCTTCCAGTTGCACTTGAATCTGTCTGTGGACTTCAGCCATCTGAAACAGCGTGTCTCCTAGATGGAAGCAGAGAAGGACAGGAAACAGTGGAGACATTAGGAACACAAAATATGTGCAGCAAAAAAATAGTCTACCATTGTATCCTTACTCTCTCAAAGACAACATGCAGGGGTGAGAGCCTGAGTGTTATGCCTGTACTCATACTGGGATTTCAGTTATATAAATGACTAGACATTCATACAGATTGATCCACTTTGTCATTTACATTGTGAAATGTATCTGCATCTCCATCAGAGAAAAAAATCTTGGAATTCTATCTTATGCTCTAATGTTTCACAAGTTATTTTACTGATTGCATGTTAACTGGGCCTAGCTAGGCTATCAGCTGTGAGTTTGTGGTGCGTCTGGCATCTCGCCCTCCCTCACTCCTGCCTGCCTCCCCCGCTGTTTTCAGCATTACAATGAGATCATGTGGTGTTGTTAATCTCTCAACAATGACTCTACTCTCTCCCTCATTCTCTGCCTTTCTCATTCTGTCCCGCTCACTCCCCTCATTTCCTAATTCCCTCTCGAGGCCTTAAATGCTCACCCTGTAGCACCTGCAATAAAGTCACATCATTCCAGCGTCCATCTCGCCATCACATTCACTCTGTAACTTTATGGGCCGTATTCATTTTCCATCCATCTGTGTTTATTTTTGGGGTAAAAAAACAGCCCCCAATGTCTCTTGTCACCTGCCCACTCACCCAGTTCTTTAGAGCCCTGGCTGTCGCTTGCCAGTTCTCCCAGTTTCACAAGTGCATCAAAGTAGCCCTTGGCAGCAACCGTCACCCCTGACAAAGACAGAAACTTTTTTGAGCAAAATTTCTAATTTGACAATGACCCTTTGTAGAGATGCAGGGATGCATGGCAGATACCAGTACCAGAGATATTGCTCAAGACTACAATCTGGTATCAAAATCTATGCGTTATGTGTCATCAATGAAAGCAAAAGGGCGGGATTTACTGCATTGGTACATGGAAGCCTCTTTTTCTTTGGTGGTCGTGAACAACTGAAAACTCTAAACATCACCAATGAAAAAGGGATGTTGGTGCATCCCTAATTACATAGAGATATCATTTATCACTGGAGGTCGTGGATTTAGCTCGGCCCTTCTTATGGTGATGGATCCTTTTCTAAGAATACTCAGGGTAATGCTGTTAGCTGTCATGTCAACCTGTCAGCGCTTTCTCGTAGTTTTTCCCCATGGCCACGAAGTTCTTCAGACTGGGATTGAACTGGTCCAGAATCCCCTGCACAAAAACAGACACTGTTAATATTCTGCTTTTCTCTTTTGCTAAAATGCTTCACAGAAGTTCTACTTTGGAGGAGCTCAGGGAGGAGATTGTTTCTATTGTACAAGGACATTCACACGAAATCATTCTTACACCATTTCATTGTTACTTCAGACAATCAGACAGAAACATTGTACCTTGTAGACATTTTCTGTCATCTTGTTGACCTCCTCTGTGCGAGACATGGTTCCCCACTCGATGTTTTCTCACTATGAATGTGTTTAATGTCCACTTCTCCTGTGAGTCAGGTGGGGCCTTAGACTGCACGATGGACAGGAATCCCCTGAAAAGTGTGAAAGGTTCAAGATATTGACCTTGTAGATGCTCGCAAACTTCCACTGAATTTTTGAAAAACACAAACAATAGAAGAGGTAAAAACTCTTGAGACTTATTCTTCCAAGAGACATTAATTATTTCTTGATGCACACACTCTACCACTAAACTACCAAGCCTCATAAAGAGAGGGCTCAACAAACAAGGGGTGGAATAATCCAATAATTAAGGTGATTTCTTTGAGTGTAAGGCAGTACAAGCCTGTTTCATGCTTCACACTATCATTGTAATATTTTATTGTATTGGTCTGTACTGTCTGAAATGGAAAGAAATCACTCATTTGGCACCTGATGATTGCGTGAAGTAAGCTTGTACTGTCCGAGATTGGAATAAATCATATGAAATACTGGATTATGTACATACATCTATTTACATGCATGTGCATGTCTAGACCCCTGTGAGAATGAAAAGTTACCCCAACACAGGTTTGTATTCTGCCCCAGTAACGGGCATTAGCAGACTCATAGATATTTACATACACAATCCTTAGTCTAACTGGGATTCGTAGTCATCCTGTAAACTCTTCCTCCCCCTCTCTCTAATCATGAGTATGGTTGAATATCTGGCTGTTCTCAGTTGTAATATTTCATGCTGAGTGCATTGGGACGTACTTTTATACGCCAAATGAGTTGAGTGAGTTTGACAGGGTCTGTGAATAGTCTGGTGCAAGAGTTCTTGACTAAAGTGCATTGAAGTATCACACATACATGATTCAATAAATGGCCAGCCAGACTCATATCTTAACTGAAGGTAGCAATGTTTTGTGCCTGATTCCATCTTCACAAGGATCACATCTGCGTCTCAGTTGCCAGCTCTTATATTATCACTTCACAGCATTGAGGCAAGCCAAATATTTCTCCTAGATCCATGTGCCAGACCAGTTATACCATTTCAGATTAGAACAATGGGCTTTTCCAATAAAAGGCACAAGTGTCAAGGCGCTGAATAAACACCAGATATCAACGTTTCCCTGGTGGAGAGGATGATCAAGGCAAGTGTTGCCGGGTCCGAGGAATTCCAGCCTGGATTTGATGGCAAAGGGCTAACCCAACTAAATTTTCCCCGTAGAGCCTTTCTTTGTTATCATCGCCAGATTACAGAGAAAACGTTGACCCGTATCAAGTAATGGCATACGACACAAAGAAAATATTTTAGGACTCCTGCTCTCGGAGGCCACTGTCTTGGTGCAGACAATGAGAGGAGGTTCTCTCAAAAGCACTGGCCAACAAATAGCTCTTTTTGTGTGAGTGCTTGTGTGTGTCCTAACTGAACACTACGGTCTGCAGCTAGCTACTGGCACCGAGCTCATTCTCTCATACGTGGAAGAATGTTAAAGCTGGTTGAAACATACAAGAAAAGAGCCCAATCAGAGGTGGTTGAGCTGTAAGCCGAGGCTTCGGTTTATGTTTTTCTTTTCCTAATGGTAACAAAGTCAGTATGTACTTGTTGTCCAAATACAGAAGGTCTATTCACAGCGTTCCTCACAGCTAAACGTCTTCATCCGGTCTTGATGTCAAAGCCACACTGAACCAGCATTAGCAGTAATAATAAAAAGGATCCAATGTCACGTTTGGGCAGCGTAGTTCAGGAGGCAGGGCGGTCATCTAGGGGTCGGCTGATTGGTGGTTCAAGTCCGATTCCTTCAGAAAGTGTGTTGAAGTGTCCTTGAGCAAGAAATTGAACCTCCCTGACTGCTTGGGAAAGCAGCTCCATCTAAGTCTATGTTAACTGGTGATCATCAAGATGTCAAGGCTTAACAGGAAGGTTGGGGGATCAAATTGTAATCGGAAGATCGGTGGTTCGATCCCCGGCAGAAACCGTGTCGACGTCTCCTTGAGCAAGACACTGAACCCCCTAAACTCCTCGGGACAACAGATGAAAATCACCCTGGTGACTAAATCTGGCGTATTTACATTCTGAATGTTCATTAATATGCACTGTCCCTATGAAAGGATCCTATTCTATGTGTGCCATTACGCAAACATCTCAACAGGGCCTCAAAGACTTAAGCAGATTCCACAAAGTTTAAGCCAATGCAGCCTTCAGGGCAAACCAGCACCGTAGTCTGACAGGATGAGCTCAGACATAACAGGCATGTATGGATTTTGCTATTTTCCAAGTTCGTGTGTTGCCCATTTGAACTCTTAAAGAGGCAAATTGAGAATGACGCCCGGTGCCAGGTCGTCATGTGGGACTCGACACAAGGCTTCCATTCACTGGGATGGGATCTTTATAGACCACCAGATAGATTAATGAGCTACCGATTGGGCCCATGAAAATTACAACACACGGACCCACAACTCCCGTTTTGTGTTTTAACCTGCACACTGGTAACGATCTATGAGGAGGATGTGGTCCACACACAGACAGATGATGTTGAAGTAAAATCTAAAGCCAAGCAATGGAACCAAATAGGAACAAGGATGTATGTGTAAATAGTTCAACTTTAACGCTAAAGACAGTAGAACAGTGATTAGGGGGGCCAACCCCGTGGGCTGCTCCGTGGTAAAAAACGCGCCATGCTAGCTCTGGATCCCCCGGCTGAGTACCTGTTGGATTTAACCCGCTTCATCTGAACAGACGCACTAACTTAAAATCAGTGTAAATTAGAAGAAATCAAGACAAGTGTACCGACCTTTCCTGGTCTCATTGTCGGGAGCAAAACCTCCTGGAGGACATCAACCGTCTGGATGAGCGGCAGAGAGCAGAGACCCCCTTCTTCTTCTTCTTCTTCTTCTTCCTCCTCCTCCTTCTCCTCTTCTTCTTCTTCTTCTTCTTTTTCTTCCCCACTTCAGTCAGTGGGGGGTTGTTTCATCCGCCAGTGCACTAAATCTCAAACGCACCCCACGCTTCACCCCCTCGGGCTGCCCTCGTTTCTCTCTCTCTCTCTCTCTCTCTCTCTCTCTCTCTCTCTCTCTCTCTCTCTCTCTACCCCCCTCTCTCTATATCTCTTTCCCCCTCTCTCTCTCTCAC
>OMLC01042045.1:0-52072 GCA_900302585.1 Regalecus glesne
TGTGTGTCTTCACAGCACATCGGCCAGGGGTCCTGGAGGAGATTATCCATAACTTGGACTACTGTGATATCCTGGTGCTGGGAGAGGAGCTTAGACCCGAGCAGGAGGCCCTCCAACTACACCGGAGCAGTCTACTTGGAAAACATCTGGATGCCACCAACTCCACCTCTGGCATGTCCATATATGGTAGGGCTCACTAGTTATAGTACAAACTTCACCTCTGTTATTTCCACGTGTGCAGAGAAATGTCTTATACCAACACCTCCTCCAGCATTTTCATACCTGGTACATTAACAGAAATGACATAGATCACAGTTCTGAAATGTCGGTGGGAGGAATTAAACTTGACTCTGCCTCTGCAGTGTATGTACCCTGTAGGATCCAACAGTACATCTTTTGGCAGAAATGGGAGGAGTCACTTTTGAGTTGTTGGAGGGAGCGATGTGTAATTCCTACTCAAGTTCTGACCTCTTCTGTCCAGCCATGTAAACAATAACCAAAAACTAAACTAGACACATAGCTTGGCCCCTCCTTAGGTAAGCATCCATCCATCTATCGTCAACCGCTTATCTGAAGTCGATTTGTGGAAGTACCTGTTCCAGCAGGGAACCACAAACTTCCTATTTGCCAGTCACACTAACCAGCTCTGACTGGGGGATCCAGAGGTGTCCTCATGACAGCATGGAGATATAATCCCTCCACCAGGTCCTCAGTCTACCCTGTGGCCTCCTCCTAGCTGGATGTACATGGAACACCTCACTAGGGAGGAGACCAGGTGACATCTTAACTAGATGCTGAACCACCTCCTGAGCAGGACAAGTAAACTCAGACAGAAAGAAAGTGAATACACAGTGTCAGTAATGTCCCATCAAATCTGTGCCTGGGTAGGTGGTCACTGACCTCTCAATGTGGCATATGTCTACATTCAATTAACGCAGCAGCCCAAGCTCATACCACGCATGGATAGATGGAATGTACTCTACATTAGTGAGGCTGTAAATCGACTAGTACTACTGCAAAGTCAGTCAGATGGGGAGCTAATGCACAATAAAACCTAATCAATGGTCACATCAAGCTAACAATATGTTCTCACTTTGTAGACGTATAGACCAAATGAATGTCTTTGTCAGAACACAGGGTGTGTGTCTGTGTTGTGTGTGTGTGGGGGGGTTGCCATAAAGCACAGCAAGTGCAATAAGTCAAATCAATTTTATTCATATAGGCCATTATCACAAATTACAAGTTTGCCTCAGTGGGCTTCACACTAACACAACATCCTGTCCTTAGACCCTCACATCAGTTAAGGAACATCTCCCTTAAAAAAAAACTTTAACAGGGGGAAAAGGAAGAAGAACCCTCAGGGAGAGCAACAGAGGAGCGATCTCTCTCCCGAGATGGACAGACATGCAATGGATGCTGTGTATATGGAGTAAAACACAATTTACAGCATACAACACTGAGAGGGTAATAGAACTATAATGGAATACCTGTGCCCCCATCCATAGGGTTGATGCTACCATTGCTGGGTGCCCTTACACAGTAACAATGGAAACTATAATAATCACTATGGCATCCCTGAACAACAGGGGATGGGCTGAAAGAAGACGACAATGTTAAAAGAAATATCTGTGTTGACCACCACTATTAAGCTATCTGCCATAAGGCCCTTGGGGAAGGACACAGAGTGAGAAGGAGTGGATGTCCTATGATTTGGAGGTGCTGAGGTAGAGATGGTATTTAACTCATCAATGATCATCCAACACCATTTGAGAACCAACTATGCATGTGTAAATCTATGAAAACGTCAGTCTTTACACTAAACCTGCACAAAGAGGCACAGATAGCCTCTTTCTCAGTCCACGATCTTAAACTACCTACATTGATGAATGGTTTTTTTTTAGGAGCAAGCTGTGGCAATAGGAGCTCACTGAGAAGTTTGTTTTACATGTCATGATTAGTCCCCACACTGTGCTGGTGGACATGGACTTAGAAGGAGCTGGGGGGATTAAGGCTGGACGACACCCTGCAGTGGGATCGATCCTGCAGCCTCTGGCTCATCAGTTCCTGAAGTGCACACTCTACCACCAAGCTACCGTGGTCAACATTAAGCATATTGTTCTTTCAAAAGTACTATTCTGACTACTTTTTACTTGATTATATGTAATCCTGAGACAAATTCTGAAAATGAAATTTCAAAATGGAAATGATAAAATATGAATTAGGAAATGATCAATACAATCCTCTTGTTATCTCAACATTTCTCATTGGCTTTGCTGAGGCACTGCCTACCCTGACTGCTGTTAATCAGCGTCTGCCATTTTTCAATACGCACAGCAGGTATTGACTTGCTGTTTTCACTGAATGGTTTACTGAGGACTGGGAGGATGAATCAAGTGCTCGGTGGAGGAGAATAAAACAATAACACATAGACTCAGCCCCTCGGCTCCTGTGTTTCCAGATGCAGAAATCTAAGGAGTAGTAGGAATATGAATCATTTACTTTCTTTCAGTCAATACTACTCAGCACCCCTCGCTATTAATACTAACTAGTCACACTACCCGTTGGGGAAGCAAAAGCAACACCCATTGCATTTAGAATGAAGAGTTGTGTAGAGTAAAGTGTTGTGGTAAAGTGTTGGGTTTGTCGCTCCTGCAGATGGAGAGGCTATTTTTGTTTGTAAATTTCGTGTGATGCAAAAGTATTTAAAGGATTTTGAAGCGTAAAAGAATTGAAAAAGTTAGAAAATCTTTAAACTGCTGTAGTTTGCAGAAGAAACAACAATCGCCAGCCTCATCTGGGACAGTGATGAGTCTGCCTACAGAAGAGAGATTGAACAGCTGGTCCTCTGGTGCAGTCATAACCACCTGGAGCTAAAACGGCTCAAATTTATGGAGATGAAAGTGGACTGTGTCCCCTCACCATACTCAACAGCATAGTGTCTGCTGTGGATTTTTTTTTTGTTTCTGTGTTCCACAATCTTCCAGGACCTAAGGTGGGCGTTCAACACAGACAAAAGCACCAAAAAGGCCCAGCAGGGACTTAACTGGACTTGCACAGCTCTGGTGTCAGTCTTTACAGAAGTTGGCTTTGCCAACTGGAAATCTTGGTCTGAATTTGGTCTCACCTTTAGTGGTCTTGACTACAAGGATGTGGAGGATGTTTTATTGTGGCCATTAGACAGACTGTCTCCATTCGTTTTAGCCAGTGAAAGCTTTGTTTCCTGTAAACAACCCTGTTTTTGACAGCTGAGTACTGCTCAGGTCGTCTTAAAAAGCAGCAAATAGGGGAGAGTAGGCATCACAGGTCTGTGGTCAGAGAGCTCCCTTTACCATTAGACTGGTCAAAATGGTGTTAGCATCCCTCCATCATCAGCTGCTTATCCAGATGTGGATCATGGCAAATAATAGAGGCTCTCCCAGCACTCGTTGGGTGAAAGGCAGGGAAACACTCAGGACAGGTCGCCAGTCCCTCTCAGGGCAGGTATGGGGGATTAAGGCCAGATGGCTTTCCTGATGCCCTGCAGTGGATTTGAACCTGCAACCTCTGGCTCATTAGTTCCCAAAACTCACGCTCAATCACTTAGCTACCAAAGCCCCACTTTGTTGCCAGGTAGCAGAATATTTTACATGAAATGCAGACAGAACATAATCTACTAGAGATGTATATCAACATACATCCAGTAATAACCTTCTATCTCCTCCTCCAGCATCTCTATCATCTGGTCAGTTAACCCTCATCTGTCTCTCACTTCTACTCCCTCAGGTGTGGACTCCATGTCCAACTATGAGCAGGTGATCCGACAGGTACACTACCATAACTGGCACCCTGGACAGCTCAGCGAGAGACGGTTCCGCCTCACCTGTTCTGAGCTCAACGGACGCTACACCAGCAATGAGTTCAACCTGGAGGTACGTCCCGGGGAAAGTTGGACTCATCAGGTTCATTGCTTTCAAACTGTCATAGATTTGATCTTTCACCCATCAGCCAGTCATCTAGTACAGATGTATAAAGTAAGATCTGATGGTATGGACCTTAATTAGCTTTTTTAATTATTTTTTACTCTTTCTTATTTTTCCATTTAATTGAAAATTGGAAGGAAAGATGGCCATTTTCATATCAACACCCTTTTATATTTTGATAATAATATGTTTCCCTTATCAGACTTATAAAAGAGAAATTTGCAACATTGCATCCTATTGTATAGGATGCATGTGGCATTCAGGGAGCAGTGAGGGGTTCAGTGTCTTGCTTAAGGACACCTTGACACGCTTTCTGCAGGACTGGGGATTGAACCTGCAACCTTCTGATTACCAGATGACTGCTTTACCCACTGAGCTATGCCAACCCCATAACCCTGGCTTTATTCTTTTTAGGAACATATGTTTTGTGTGACAGTCAAGACAGGTCCAAATATACAATTTGTAAAGCCTGCATTGCTAGAGTTTTGGCTGTGATTGTTTTGGCTGGTCTACAAGATAACCTCTTTTGTTTCCATCTTTCCTCACGCAGGTCAACATACTCCACACCTCCGAGCCCGGGGAGCACGTCAATCATGTGGTGGCCCCGCCTCAGTACATGCAAGCAGTCCATCATCCTTCCATGATACATGACCTGTACCCCAACCACAGCTCAGGTACGGCTGCTACCACTAGGCAATGTCATGAAGTGCCTCCGTCAGTTTCCTTTAAGCCAATTCTTTAAACCAGTTTGAAAAGATTAACTCCAAAGGCCAGAAGGCCTTTCACTTACTGTCAGAGAACAAAAGTGGGGAAAAGACAGAAGCCATTATATCACATCCAGTAGATGAGGTTAATGGTCAGAGAGCAGTGAGAGGTTCATTTTTATGGGTAACAATTGGTCCCCATGCTGTGGGGGTAGACACAGACTTACATAGAGCTAGAGAGATTAAGCCCAGATGCCCTTCCTGGTGGCCCGCAGTGGGTTTGAACCCACATCTGGCTCATCAGTTCCCGAAGCACACACTCCACCACTAAGGACCATGGCCCATAACGGTCAGAACTGTGCTCCCAGTGAAAGCCTCCACACCCTTTATGATTCTTAGCTGTCTCTGGCCGTCCCAGACAAATTCTTCAAGTCACAGACAAAATTGTTTGTCATGAACGTTGCTCGCCTGTCTTGGATCATTCAGTGTGGCATTGTTGAGGACCGCTGACAGATTTACTGATTTATGGTATTCATAAGGTCTGCCCATGCTCTAGTGGTATCAGGGGATATGATGGTGCAGTTTTATAGAGGACAAAACCATAGGAACATAATTGTAAATGGCAACATCAATTTTCACCAGCTGTGAACAGAACATTAACATGTGACACTCAAAAGGAAAAGCACCTCTTTCTTTTACGGAAAGGGGTCTCGAGGCTGAAAAAAAAAGCTGCCATGAATGCAACTGTTTATTCACCACCATTGCCCCATCATCATTCAACCATCGCAGGATGTGACAGTCGTCCCACTTCCCCTCACACAGTCTGACGAGGTGGATAATCGAGATTTTGCCTTTACACGACATGTGATAAACATTGAAGATGGCTGAAATTCCAAGGTGTGTGGGGATCACAAGCCTGTCAAGCTCAGAGGTACTCAAATGAGAGCTAGAACTGTGAGGAGTGTTTTTGCCATTCTCCGATGCAGGCAAACGCAGCCGCTCTGGATCTATTGAACTGATGCAGTCACGTGATGCCTTTGTCCTCCGACCCATCGTTTCATTGGCAGACTGACTGGATCCAGAGCAGAGTAAAACACAACTTAGTGGTGAAGATCCTCTCAGATCTGTGCCAGGTTTACTCCCTCCCTCTGCCCACAGGGATCTTAAGTAAGGAGAGCGCGCTTGGGATGAGACCAGTGCTCCTAATCTAGCACACGGACCTTAATTATTCATTTGGATCTAATGGGTTGTACTTAGAGCTTAGGAGTCAGTGGATAGCGTTGTTAACAGGCTACTTGAATAGGGGGCAGTAGGGAGAAGAAGAAAAGGAGGGCAGGAGAGAACATAAGGAGTATCAAAGAGGAATTTCACTGGTGGTTTTGCAGATGTGCAGTTGGTGCCGATAAGTTATGTAGACCATTTGGGCAATAAAGCCCTCACTATATATACAGGGAAATTGGGGTTGTCCTGTTCTGAGTCTTTCCCACAATGTCTGCAAGTACCAGAATGCATTGCGTGTAAGTTTCTGTATTGTTGTCCATAAAATCCTCCGCGCCATCATTGTAGGACACTTGTCGAAGTGTCTTGAGCAAGACACTGAAGCCTTACCTATCGATAGACACCAGCAGGACAACAGGACCTAATTTTGGAGTGGTTGATGATGGAGGGACGTTAATTGGTGGCTGGAAAAGAACTCAGTTTTCCTGTTGCTCCAGAGCTGCAAAAACAATCAGGAGCATCACCATGTGCAGCAAACCTGCAACATCTAGCTTGTCATTTCTTGTTACTCCACCACTGAGTGCCAGCCCCCATGATACCATGATGGATAAGAGATGTTTCCCAGTCCCCTTTCTGGTGTCTGGGGTTAGTATATGTTGAGCCTTGGCACGGTCATGTGCATTGTTTCTTCTTGTCTTATCTGGAAGCTGAGAGATTGAATCAACCTGTTAGCAAAAGCACAACGGAGGGAGGGGGGCAAACACGGTGTGCGGGCAAATACTTGGTGGAGTTTCTGTGAAGATCAAAGGCCGTGGATTTGGTGCAAAAAGCCGAACAACTAGAGAGAATCAAATGATCAATTAACGGTTTCTCTGTCAGTCTCAGCCACTAAACACACACACACACACTAGTGGAGACTGGAGGAGGGAAAGGGCCTGCACACTGCACTCATGCTGTTTCAACAGGGTACAGATCAGAGCTTCAAAATTACACATTTTTGATCACACCCCCGCCATGCACGTCTCGTGTTTAAACACCGTAGCTCTTTATTTAGAATGTGTTAGCATCCTTTCAGTCAGCAACTCTTGCATAGATTTTTGCTTCCGTGCTAAGATTTTTTTCCGATATTTCCCCTAGTGTTGCCCATAGCACTTTCCCCATCTTCCCTAGCATATGGGGGGGGGGCAAAGCTCAGGAGGTAGGGCAGTCGTCTATTGAGCAGGAGATTGATGGTTCGATCCCCAGTTTCTTCAGAAAGTGTGTTGAAGTGTGCTTGAGTAAGACACTGAACCCCTGATTGCTTGGGACAACAGATAAAAAGGAACCTGGTGGATATTAATTATTTCATCCTAATAATTATTATTAAACCTATTAAACCTAATGATTTGATTTCAGATGGCTTCCTGACACTGGCCAAAACTCCAAAAGGCCAAATTTCATATATCTACAACCATCTTTTACATCCAGTCGATAAACCCTGTAAAGACCTTTATAGAGGAGGATCTCGGGGAAGCTATTACCACTGGGACTACTGTTGATTTCACCCTCCACATCCTATCTACTTCTTCCTTCAGCCCTTGGTATTTCTCAAGCTTTTCATCCTCTTTCTTCCTGATGTTGGCGTCACTGGGGATTGCTACATCAATCACCACTGCTATCTTCTGTTGCTTGTCGACCACCACAATCTCTGGTTGGTTAGCCAGCACCTGCTTGTCAGTCTAGAACCTGAAGTACCACAGGATCTTACCTCTGCCATTCTTTGCCACCTTTGACGGTGTTTCCTATTTGGACTTGGGGACTTCCAGTCTCTTTACAGTACAGATGTTCCTGTACTGTATTTCAGCTGGTTGGTTATGCCTTTGAGTGTACACCTCACCACCTAGCATCTTATGCCTAGCTGCTAACATCAGGGTTTCAACATGACTGGCTAACTGAAGGGAAGAACAATACTAATACACACACACACACACACACACACACACACACACACACACACACACACACATATATATATATATAACTAAAACGGAAGATCTACAAACGAGATTAAGAGACTAAATGTCCAATCAGTTTGCTTCATTAGAACGTGTACAATCACAAGTTATTCTATCCACATTGCAACTATCTCAAGTTTCCTCTGTTTTGTTTGACCATCATATCCATGTGGAGGTGAGGCGGTATGGGATCTAATCTGTTTTCTGGGAGGGTCCAATAAATATCTAAAAGAAATAATTAGGTAGGGATTTATACTTTTTTTTTGGGTCTGTTGCATTTTTATTGATTATGTTGTGAGCGAGGTACTACCACTGATCTAAGAAAAGACTGGATCGGTCAACTTTACTTTTGAAGCCAAAGAAAACTTGCAAAGGCCATGCTGGTATGATCCCCTGCCGTGAACCACTATGGGAGGGAGTAATTAAATTGCGTGTTTTTGGCCTAAAGTTTAGGCTAAATGAAAACAGTTTCATCCCAGTTAAACTATTTTGAGATTATGCTCATTTTCATTTGATTAAAAAAATAAATATGATTGTATTATTATCAGGTGTATAATTAGTTGGTCATTTAGTATCTTTAAAAAAAGTTGATTATCATAAACTTATTGATATGTCAGATGCATACAAACACTCAAGTGTTTACTAGTGATTAAAAGAACCAGCTCAATCAGTTTCTTACTGACGTTCGTGGCAGGGAATTCTTGCCCAAGGTGGTACAGCCTGATCTTGCTGTAGCACTTAGAAATCATCTTTACCAGATGGAAAGTGTGGTTTTCATTGACAGCATGCGTTCATCAAGCTCTCTGAAAACTCTGTGGACAGATTGATGTTTGCCAACACTGAGATTGCTATGGCATCTTGAATGCATTTACCTTAAAATTGATTTATCAATACATCCATAGTTTGTATAAAGGTAGGAAATGAAACCTCCACATCTTAACTATACCCAAATCTCTCATGTCAAGGTACTTTCAACCCAGGGTGCATTCTGGGCTGCTTAATCTAGAGATGCTTAGCAGGGAGATGGCAGAATGTTGGAGAGAAATATTGGGGAAAAAATAATTCAACTGAAATACCAATTCAGTCTTAATGATCTACTGTTCTTTGGCATAAAGTTTAAATGATATAGGGTGGCAGACATAGAATGCACCCTTGCTTTCAGCAAGGCTTTTGGATAAAA
The DNA here is from genome assembly GCA_900302585.1 of Regalecus glesne. NCBI lineage: Eukaryota > Metazoa > Chordata > Actinopteri > Lampriformes > Regalecidae > Regalecus > Regalecus glesne. The sequence goes on from OMLC01042045.1 coordinate 9,056, forward strand.
CAGTGATAACTTCTAGGTGAAGTACCAATTCCCTAGAAGTAAAGTTTACCAAAAAAATAAAAAGAAAGAAAGAACCCACGTTGGGACAGATGCATATTGGTCAGTGCCTACTATGGTGTTTCTGATGTTTCAAAAGAATGCACTGTCAACATTCATAAGTTAGATTTTCTGTAAGTAAAACCAAACCAATATTCATATCTGTAATCATCAATTGTTTTAGCGGTCCGAAGTGATCCGACTTATATGAGATTGACTGTATAAAACTCAGCAACGGCAGCAAGACCTTCAAGACAACAACCAGCTCATGAAAATCTTTGCAGTGAAGTAAATATAGTTATAGGACCATACATTCAGCTGTTTCTTCATCTTCTTTACTATGGCATGCGGACATCACAAAAACCCTTTAAACTTAGTTTATCTCGGGACACATAGGTTAGCAAAATGATAAACTCAGTGTGCTGGGATAAAACAAGGTTATCACAGATTAGTTAAGTTTATCACGGTTACACTGCATTAATCACTGGTAATTTGTAATTATTACCAATAATCTATGATAATCAAAGTCATAATTTTAATTTGTCACTCATAAACTAGGTTTATCAGGTTTTTGTGATTTTCATGTGGCAGACTTTACACCGGACTGACAAAGCTGCGGAGCATTACGGTGACTTCAAATCTTGGCATGTGCAGACAATAAGGTGGTCGATCCAGTCTTTTTTAGATGAGTTCATGTTCACCTTGTCGGGTGACGTCATTCTGGGAGGTCACTGGTCCAAAATACATGCGCAAAATTGCGCTTTCTGTGTCAGTTGTAGGCCATGGTTGGTTTGTGTATTAGGGTGATGCACTTCCAACTGGAAAACGAGGGATGTATTTTCTAACACAACAGAAGTCGTAATCAGTGTTCTAGACATTAGATCTGTCAAAAATGTCATTGTCCAATCAGACAACAGTCGGGCTTCACATGGTCCTGGCCCTTTCGGTTGAAAATCGCCCCAAGCAGCTCTCATAGACTCTCATGTTAATGCATTTTTAAAAAACATATCAGAGGTTTCAATGCAATCTCTATGGGTTCCGAGAGGGAGCGCACTTATGCACTTCTATCATACATACGTGACTCGATTTTATCTTTGAAAGAAGTTCCTTTTAGTCGGCATGCGAATCCAGATGAATTGACATTTGCTTATAAATGGTTGCTCATTTTTACAAATCTATACAAATGGCAAGGAGATCATAGTTAATATTTGCAAATCCATGGCCTAAACACGTTTGTTCTATAGGCTGTATTTGTTCATTTTCACAAAAATGGCCCTCTCCAAGATTTTTTTCAAGAGCTGACCCTGGTGTAGGGAGATGGTATAAGACAGAGGTGTTCAATATGTCGATCCCGATCTACCAGTAGATCGCAAATGTAGTGCGGGTAGATCGCATGGCATAAAAATAGACGGCCAATAGATCACTAGGCAATATACCCACATTACCTTTGCTTTCAACTGGTAGATCGAAATCGACCTATTGAGCACCCATGGATCATTTTGACTTGATCATTTTACAAGTAGCTTACATGCTAAAGCAGTGCAAGCACATCTAATGTAAGAGATCAAATTTGATTGGCAGTGAACCTACTGGTTTTGGTGAACCAAAGAGGCCCTGTATAAACCAGTTAAACCATGTTGTTGTAGTCCAGTATGTGTATCCGTAAGGAGGGCAGTGTGGTCGTAGAGAGACGCGGAGTTCATCTGCAGCATCCATGTTGTGCACAAATAGAACGAGTTCCCCATTGACGCAAGAAAGGCGCATGTTCTGTTTTGCTGGATCACCGAGCTCCACTTCAACACCAAATGTAAAAAAAACGGTCTCTGTGTGAGTCAGAGATCACAACGACGAGTAACTTTCAACTAGTTTTATTATAATCTGTGAACCGAGAAGACAGCAACGTGCATGTGAATCTAATAGCCTGGCTGTCCATGTATATCTGCTGTAAAATAACTTAGCATAGCCACACAGGTAGCTAAAGGTACGGTGGCTCTTAGAGGACCAAACAAGTCTCATTTTATCAAATTATCTACACCCAATACAAATATGTCATGGTAAGTTTATTTTTGCCGCATGTGAGTTCCACTATGCTATATACACCATTTACAGGTACAAACACACACACGCACGTACTTTTTTTGAACATCTGTGAATTGTTGTCTAAATAGCACCTACGTTTTTGTGTCATGGCTCAGTCAGAGAAATCAGTTTGTGTACAGATTATATTGCCCATGTTGTACCCTTATAAAGGGAGGTAGCTAATATCCAACATCTCACTGCAACAAATAACAAATAGCAAGTGTTAAAAGCCAAATGCTTTAATATTTTACCTTTTCTATTTGTTTAGTTCTCTGTGACCAGACTCGGCCCCAGAAGGCTCTGGAGAAGAGTGGCTCTGCCAGTAGAGGACAGGGTTTGGGTTTGAGATGGGCATTGAAGCAAGCGGAGGTAAGATCCTTTCCATTCTGTGTTCTTCAAATATGTTTGATTCACAGTCCTGACTTTGCAGGTGAACGATATCGTCACCACAGCTTAGAAGAGAAGTCTTGATGAGAATTCGTTTGTAGAGCAATGGTCGAAGGGGTCTGACAAGCAGGCTACTCGCTGGCAAACGTTCTCGAAACTCTGGGCTAGCTAGCGCCGAATTAACCATCCTCCTGTTGGTGAAAACTCAAGCTGAGTTTATCAGAACCGAAGCACCTGAACACTACAGCCACAGATAAACACTTATCTAAACGCACTGTCCGTGTGTTCTTAAGCATTTAAAAGCAACATGCATTAAACTTGGTGTTCCACCAAACTCTCAAAGTGTCAGCGTCCAGCAACTTCTCTCTGACGTCTCTTCTCTCCTTTCTCCCGTGTTGTTCTCCCCCACATTTCTCCGCATCCCGGCAAACTCCTCCCCCAACTCTGATTGGGCCCAAGTCGAAGGGAGGGAACCTTAACCAATACATGAACGACACACTCCAAAAGAAAACAATCAAAACCAAAACACAATGTCTCAGAGACTACTCAAAATTCCCATTGAGCTACATGTATTTATTCATAATGTTGGTGTTTCAATTACAATTTGATGGGTGGTATGGCTCAGTGGGTAGAGCGGCCGACTGGCAATCGGAAGGTTGCAGGTTCGATCCCCGGTACTGGAGAGAAGCGTGTCGGGGTATCCTTAAGCAAGACCCGGTTCCCCTAACTATTCTGCCCTGTGATAGAGTATCTTGATGCATGATCAATAATCCAGGTAGGGAAATCTCAAAAGAGGTGAATTTGTTCAGCTGGATCAGTGTGATAGAGTGGTGACCTATACAGGGTGTACCCCGCCTTTCACCCAATGATAACGGAGACAGGCTCCAGTTCCTCCGCGACCCGATTTCGGATAAGCGGTTGATGATGTATGGATAGAAGGGCAATTTGGTGATACATTTATGCAAGCTTTATAGATAGATGGACGGATGCATTCGTAGGTAAATGCATTCAAGATGCCATAGCAACCACTGTGTTGGGAAAGATAAATCTGTCCACAGAGTTTTCAGAGAGCTTGATGAACACACGCTGTCAATGACAGCCACACATTCCATGCGGTGAAGATGATTTCTAATTGCTACAGCAAGATCAGGCTGTATCACCTTGGGAAATAATTCACTGCAAAGATGGCTGCCATGAAGGTCAGGAAGAAACTGAGAGAGTTGATTCTTTTCAAGCACCAGGGAAGTCCTGAGCGTTTGTGCGAATCCGACGTATTATTGTGTTAATATGAAACAGCTTTTTAAAAAGTTACCAAATTACCTACGGCTTATACAATCAATCAGAATCCAAGTAAACCCAATTCTTAGTTAAAAAAAATCAAATGAAAATAAAGTATCATCACACGATAGCTTAACTGGTATGAAACTGTTTCAATTCTGCCTATATTTTAGACCCAAGAAAGGCAATTCAGTTACTCAGTTTCTTTTCCCATTTCATAGCAAAATGCACTGAGCAGCTGATTACAAACTTAAACAGCAAAATGTGACTCTAAGACCTACTAACCTTCAGCAGTGAAGTCTTGTGGGTGTCCGAGCCTTATGGGCTAGCTTCCACACTACTCCGTATCTCAGTATCACACAGTCAAGAAGTCTCACTGTGAGGTGGTCACCTGAAAGATGGTCGCCGTAAATGTTCCACACTGATCTAGAAAAAAATACTCTTCCTCTTTTGAGCACAGAGGTTTTCATTGGCTTTCAAATTGACGCAATTCTTTTTGATCTAGCCTTTTTCAAAAATATATTTAAAAAATAGTGCTGTGTTCTTCATGTTTGCACTACTTCCTGTCTCGGTTTACACCTTGAAGGAGATGAGTCAAATGGTCTCAGATGAACTACAACACTGTCATTTAATGGCTGGAGGTTTAAACATAACTTAATAACTAATTCACTTTTTGAATCTAAGCTGTTAATAAAAATGTGATAGTGTTTTGGAGAACCAATACAGTATACATATTTTGTGATAGTCCTGTGTAGAGAGGTTTTCTTATGCTCCTAGATGAAATGAGTAATTACTAAATGGTTCATGATTTGGATGTTTGTGGACTATTGATGAAAAATATAAAAATCAAAGATTTGTTTGCTCTTAAATCTTCAGTGTTGAAGCTTTAAATTGTCTATTTTAAAGTTGTGGTTAGTTGTATAAAGATTAACTGTTGAATCATATACTCTATATTATTTCCCACCTTTCCTGAATCAGAAAAAAATGTTTTTTATGCCACAAAACGTGTAAATTTACTCAACATAAAAAGCTATCTGATGTGCGTAACTCTGTGCTGACTCATTTCTCAAGAGGCCGTAGCAGGTACGTTTTGAGAGTAGAAAAGCAGATTTACTAAAATACAAAAGCAACCTTCAGTTCTCTAAAAGAAAAGAAAAAAACGGTTTCAAGGGCCCCTCTCAACACCTCTACAACCCAAAACAAGCAGAGCATTATGCGGTTCCTCATTCAAGGCTGGTAGCAAGGATAGTCCAAGATGAGGCTCCATTCAGCAGCCAGCCAACCAAATTTTGAGCGGAAAAAAATCCGCACGGTCATTAAAAAACCTCAATGGGTGCCACTGAGCCTGCAAAAAAGGACCCTCCTCCAATATATTAGCATTTGCAACAAAAACAGTGTTGTCTGAAACTCCAGAGGGAAATGAATCAGCATTAAAAGGCTTTCTGTCTAGGCTTCAACGACATTCTCTGAAGTGCCTCTTGTCGCGCCATCTTCCTCTCTCCGTCTCCTCTTCATCGTTGTCTCGAAACATGGCCGTGTGGGTCATTTTATCACTCTTGGCTATCACTTCCCTCAGCGCTGCATCTGCACCCGACTGTAAAGACTTGGTGAAACCTTTCATCCCGGAGGATCCCAGCCTGGTAAGTCGCAGTTCTCATTCAGCTTGAAACATTTGATCATTTAAATGAGGGTTGAGTGTAATCAAGTTGAGTCTCCCAGAACTAACTTGTACATGTGATCTATACATTTTCCTCATCTGGACAATTTCTAATACAGTTTGATAAAGCCTCAAATAAGTGTTTAGATAACTGTCTCTATTATGTAGGTGTTTGGAAAATGGGTGTATGTGATGGGGTCTGGTGACCCTCAGGTCTACCATAAAGCCCTGGAGTCCCTGAAAAGCTCCTGGATAGACTTGTCCCCCACCTCGGATAGCCAAATAGTGATTATACGATGGGGTGATCGGTGCTTGTAAGTATGATGATTTAATCAGTTGTACATAGACATCAAATAAACAATAAGGTTTAGGTGTATATGAATGAATAGACTGGAAAAGAGCTTCTTGTCCATAGCTGTGGTGCTAATGAACTCAGTCATCTCCTAGGTCTGACAAGACTGAGGTGATGACATCATTGGTTATATGCTACATTTGCAATATCTATTCACATGTCACTTTAAGCCTCCCCATCTGTCCGCTGCACCCTTGCTTCATTTTGGCACCTCATAAGTTCGACTGTATTTGATCACTAACTGTACATCATACTGCTTATCCTTTTTTTCTCTGTACGCACCATATGAGGCTGACATAATTGGGACTTTGTCGTGCTTACACAATGACAATAAAGTTCTTGAACCTTGAATGCAACCAACGATGAATGACTGAATATATGGATGTCCTTCTTCTAAGTTAGGAGGCCGCTTAAAAATTCAACCCCAGCACGAACACATCGATCCATTTTATGCCAGTACATTTTCCTCTCTCTCAGTAATCGATGCATCTTCGGTGAAGCAAACGCGACGGTCTCGGGAGTTGCTACCACATTTCGCAGTAAGTAGACATCCAAACAGGATGCAGCTATTCAACTGTCAGTCTTACACCTGATGTCAGTCACTGAATTGAGTTGAGGTGAAAATAGTTTTTTTTGGGGACTGAATAGGAATGATGAAGACTTCTGTGATGAATAGCCATGATCCATTATTTCTCTGTCTGGTTTTCAAAGAAAATTTGTCAGATCACAAGGGTCACATTCTGCAGACCTGCTCCGACTGCCTGCTGTGGACAGACACCTTTAGGAATGGGGATGTCACGGGGAGATACATCATGCAGTTCAGTGAGTCCTCTTCTCAGAATGGCTGCTCAAGTTTTTTTTTTTCACTACGAGTGTAGATATATACCAGTCGCTCTGAGCTCTTGTTTGCCCAATTTCGACTCTCCTTTTTCCTCTCAGCACGGACGGGGGAAATTGATCTCAAAGATATTGAGATTTTCACGAAACAGGCTGGGTGTCTGAACTTCCCGAAGAACTTCCACAGCTACGATGGGAAAACAGGTCTGTCAAGCCTCTACACTTTCCCATCACACACCACTTGATCACAGTTCCAGAATTCCCAGTGAGAAAAAAGCCCTCACTTGCATCAGTTTGACTCGAGCTAAATAGTGATTGACCCAGTTGGTGATGTCTCCACAGGGTGGTGATGTTGTACTGCTGGAGGAGAGAAACACGTTTTCACTTGTGCATAGCTCTCATTGGTTAGAATAAAGGCACACAGTTTGTGTGTGGTCAGGAAATGGCAAAGAGACCAAAATCCCCCTGATACTCAGAGGACTAAACTGGCATGCAACACAAGCCAACCCCATGTTTCATTTTCATTCCGACTGTGTGTCTCTTTTTCAGAGCTGTGCCCAGACAACAATGGGAGCCCAGCGTGACACTGCCCCCACCACCACCACCACAGCAAAATGAAGTTGATGATGTTGTACGTTTACGTCAAAGAAACGTTCACTTAAGACTTGTTTGCATCTAAACTAACTTTCATTTTATGCAGTTTCAAAATGTTTGTGTGGGCTCCGAGGCACTAAAAGCAAATAACAACCCTATCCCGTTTCTTTATACAGAATGCACCAAAAACTTGCATTCCGAGCACATTGCATTATGAATTAAAACTTGGCAATAATGACATTCAAAATTCATCTCGTCATGATGGTTTCGTGATTGTTTTTCTTACAAAGATGATTATAAATGGCATACGTTTAATGCACAGTCGATGTGTACGATTTTCGCCAAATGTAAAAAAAAAAAGCACAACTAAATTAGAAAAGAATCGCAATGTATGTTTTTATTCAAGGTGGGGTGTGAAATGAGTCTGCAAGGAGAGCAGATGGCATGACAACAGAACGACAATAAATCAAATGAGCTCTTTATGCGAACAACAAAGAAGACACAACGTTGATTCAAATATTTCCAGGTCACTCAGCGCTAGGCCGTCATCTCAGCCTTCAGTCTATCAAGCAAAAAAGAAAAAAAAACTCTTCTTCAAACATCAGAAATAATTTGACGCACGGTATTAGTGTAGGTAATATATTTCCAGTAATCCTATATACTTCATAGGAATGCAAATGAAATTCAACTCTGAAGCCTTTTTCTGTAGTGCCGGTGTGCGGAAGGATCCTAAAGCCTATATTAGTCTAAATTTTGGGCCATTTTCATCCATGTCCCTGTACTTAAGACATTAGCTTGCTGTGAGAGCTCCTTACGACATTCCGTCAGCTGGTTGTGGTATTGCTGGTCTGTGTGTCGTTTTGTGACCCCAGCAGAGGTTTGTATCCAAATAGACCCGCCACTTGCCTCCGGTACTGGGACGAGCCAAAGTAATAAATGACTGGATCCAGGGAGCAGCTGATGCTACTGATACATATCGAGAGAAGGTAGGCCTGGTAGGAACTGTCATTGCCTACATGAACCAACTTCACATAGTGAACAATCAGTATAATGTTAGTGGGAGTGAAGCAGGCCGCAAATACCACCAGAACAACCACCGTCATCACCATCGCTCGGGTCTTCTTGGCACGGTACTTTGTGTTGGCTGCGACCTGGGCCTGGACGATGCGGATGAAGCAGGCAGCAGTGAAAACAAGTGGGATGAAAAAGAAAATGGAGGAGTAGATGGGAAAGAAGTAAATGTAGAAGGTCTTCTGTGTGTCCACATTCTGCACATCATGACAGGTGGTGATGCCCAGATCTGGCAGGTAGATGGTCTGTCCTGAGGACAGAAGAGGGATCACTCCTCCCAGTGCCAACAGCCACGTAGCGACGCATACTGCCGAGGCCGTTTGAGGGCTGCGCCATATCAGGGAGTCTACAGGGTAAACCACAGCCATGAGACGGTCCATGCTGATAAACATCATGAGGAGTACAGAGCAGTACATGTTGCAGTAGAAGGCTGCCGTGACCACTCTGCACATGAACGACCCATAGATCCAGTTGTTGCCATGATAATGATAATCGATCTTGAATGGGAGGAGCAGAGCATACAGAAGGTCAGCGCAGGCCAAGTTCAGCATGTAAATCACAATTGGCTTTCTAGGTTGGATCCGGCGGACAAACATCACGATAGCAAAGAGGTTGAGCGGTACGCTGATGATATAGACAAGGACGTAAACAGTCGGGACAAATGCAGTTGCCAGGCGACCTTGGAGAAAGCTTTTGACCTTGGCCGAGACTAAAGGGTGCTTCTTAGGTGGGTGGTTTGGGTCACGGTGGCCGTCCTCTCCCACTGGCTCTTGATCGGTCTCTGAGCCAGACCCTAGGTCATCCAGCGCAGATAGATCCAGGAATTCTTTTGGCTCGACGGTCACCATTACAACTTGATGTGACTTGACATAACCAGAGAAAGATATCAGCAAATCCAGTGACTCTACAGGGATGATGGTATGTATGAAAAGAAACAGAAAAGATGAGGTATTCTACATAATGAATGGAAGTTTGACAGTTTTACAACAGGATGAAGGAAAACTTGTTACCAAAGTTCTCAGTAAATGTAAGGCATATGATGTAAAGCACTTTGAATGGTTGCTAGACCAAGAAATAAAAAAAGCTCTCTATAAAATAAGTCAATTTACCATATATGTGATAGGATGTTTCTATACGCTAAGACCAAAATAATTTTCAATTGCTGTTCAGCAGGGCCCTTAAACCAGCCTCTTTGTTTAGTTAATTTGACTGGTATTATGGGCCACTATCACGTTAACCACTATAAACAACTTTTAGACACTGCCGTGCATTTTTTTCCTTTTGTTTTTCATGTGAGGTTTCATCTTTGAGAATTAACGTGGTTGTTCTTTAAGAGAGGGAGAGCCACTTTATTTGGTCATTATATTCTTACAAAGACATTCGTCCTTTGTCCTTAACCCATCCTACTGTATTGGAGCAATGGGCAGCTGAAGAACCCAGGGACAGCTCTAGTGCATTTTCCTATTGCATTCCATATCCTTTAGCCCCGCCCCCTCCATTTCTTTGCTGATCAGGCAAAAAAAAAAAGATTCATTTCCTGGAATATTAAAGGGAAGAACTGTGCCACTGAAGCCAACAAGGGAATTACAAAAACTTAAAATAGCTAGAGAGGAGGGGGAGGTCTGCTTTTCACGAGACACCTCCACACATCAGATATTTCTTGCATCAAATGGACTGCTGTGATGTGATACTTTTCTAGTCTACTGACCACTCACAGAGCTTTCCAATGTATGCCTCGCATTCATTCATGGTGGAGGTTGCCCTGCAGGATGCCAACCTGCTCATAAGAAGCAGTTCGGAGTTCCATGTCTTACTGAGGGGCACTTAAACACACTCACTGAAGGAACGGAACCAGCTACCTATCGATTACTAGATGATCTGCTCTACCTCCTGAGCATACCCACCCCCAAAGGACCGTTTATGGGTCACATGGTTCATTCTAGGTTTTCTATAATGGCTCGAGGGACGCTATCGTCATACACAGTGATATTAACTTTGGATCAACTACCAGCTTTCCTCATGGTGGACCACTTAAACATTTCAGAGATTTGACTCCTGGTTGAAGACTTGAACCCAAATGGAAAGATTTTCACATTTCACTGATTCAAATTTTATTTGAAATAAATGACATGCCAGCGATATACTTTAGGAGTCTTTCAAGCCTTATTTAGGCAGAATATTTCTTTTCTCTCCCATTTTAAGAAATCCGAACATTCCCAATTGAAAGATATCAGATTAAATCCAAAAATTAGATAGCTACCGTTCAGCTAACCCCTCAGCCCCTCTCTAGAAACAAATGACATCAACTTCAAAATTATTTGTTGTCAACTGGTGAGGCTGAGAGGAAATTCCTGCAGACCGAGCGAGCCATGCTTCTACAAGAAGGAATACAAGGCAGGCAAAGCCATGCACATGAAGTGTGGGTGGCTAGTGCCACTACACTGATTCCTAGAATAAAGTCTACAGGCAATACAGATGAACCTTTACTCATTTCTGAAATAAAGGAGGCAACTCTTTACAAAGTAGTAAATCACTGGGACATGGTGGCTATACGATAGAGTTTTATAAAGCCTTTTCCACTATACCTGCCTCGATCTTGGGAGAGGGTATTCAATTATGCCCTTCTGAAGTGTCCATGTACCACCTACCCTAACAGAGCCTTCAGTCACTTTGTTGCTCAAAAAGGTAGCAACTACAGGCCCATCTCTCTTTTGAACACAGATTCCAAGATATTGGCAAAGGTCCCGTCTTGCCATCTCTAGTAGATCACTCGAGCCTTAATCAACTCTGACTTATCTCAGGGAGATTTTCTATCAAATGGGTGTGCAAGATCCTTTTTTTCTCCTACAACCTGAAGTTGTGCCCTCTTTAGATGCTGAATAACCATTTGATAGGGTAGAGTGGAAGTGCCTGTTCTTTAAATTTGTTTTCAGCTCTGATTTTGTTTTATGGATCAAACTCCTCTATCAATCAACTGCAGCATCACTCAATACTAATGACATAAAATCTGATCTATTCCCACAGCATCTGTTAAGGATGTCCAGTCATCCCACTGTGGTTTGCTCTCCCAGTTGACCACTTAGCCAGGTAGTGTAGCCATGAGGAGAGGGTTGAGGCCATCACATGTTTTGCACACAAGTTATCTGTATGCAGATGATCTTGTCCTTTATATTTGCAATGTCCATAATCCAGTTTCCTCCATCCCAATAATCTTATACATTTAGCAATTTAGGAAACTTTCGGTTTATTAAATAAATGAATTCCCTTATCAGTCCCACAAGGGGAAATTTGAAATTCTCTGCATTTTAACTCCTCCTATTGTATAGGAGCAGTGAGCTGCCATTATATGGTGCTTGGGGAGCAGTTAGGGGTTCAGTGTCTTGCTCAAGGACACCTCGACATGCTTTTTGTGGGAGTGGGGATTGATCCTTGCAATTACCGGACGACCACTCTACCCACTGAGCTAAGCCAGCCCTCAAACTTTAGAAAAAAAAATATTTCCCCCTTAATTCCCTCAATGAAAAACTTCCTCAGGCTGCCTTTCCTTTTAGAAAACTCATGGAAAAATTCAGATACTTGGGAATCTTCATTACAAAATAATTTACAGAACTAAAAAGAAATTCTAAAAAAATCTGCCCATTATCAGACTGCTGTAAAGTGGGGGCTTCAGTAGCTCATTGCTAAAACGTGTGCTTTAGGAAATGATGAGCCAGAGGTAGCTTCTCGAAAACGTTGGTACCTCTTTTCGCCGACATTCGTCTAACCTACCGCCATACATAGCCACTCAGCCTAGGTGATGGGAATTATATTTGGAAAACTTCTCAAAGATTGCATCCAACTTTCCATTGGTTTTAATGTGGAAGGGCAAAAATTCACATGATTTGTGCAACCTTTACCTAAACATGCAGCATTTGCCATATTTTGATCGAGTTGAAGCTTATCATCAACTCTTGTGAAAATTTAGGCCAATGATGGAGCCCCATTTTCAAAAATAACAAAAACCTATTTCAAGACACCCGACTCCTTAGCCAATTTTGTCTATGCAGTACTAGTCAAGATATACCTTGAAAGTACCGATACACGCAACAGAAGTAAACAACCCCCCATTGACTGTAGGCACATTTTGGTCCTGCTCACAATCATCAAATATTTGGCCTGAAATATTTGATACACTTAGTGGAACTTTATGTAAAACAGGAGACCCTGACCCTCTCCCTGCCTTTTGGGAATGAATTATATGCCCAACATATCCAAAGTTACACACGTTATTATATTCACCACTCCACTTGCTTGGAGTTTTAGTCCCCTTAAATGGAGTCATTCCTCCCCACATACTCATTATGGATGAATTCACTAGATACATTAGGCTTGATGGGATCAGCTTTTCGCTTAGCGATTCCCTAAAGACTTGCCATAAAACCAAGCAATCTGCCTAATAGTCAGAAGATTAGTGATTTGATCCTCGATTCCTTCAGCATGCATGTCAAAGTGTCATTGAGCAAGACACTGAACCCCTAATTGCTTGGGACAACAGATAAAAATTAGCCTGGAGGCCAAATCTTGTGTATTTACATTCTGAAATGTTCATTAATATGCACTGCATTTAAATGCAGATTATTATTAATATTAATAATAATAACAATAACAACAACAATAATAATGTCTGTGCTAAACCAATGAAGATTTGCAAATGAAGGTTCGGCTGTTATTCTGAATCTATGTCTCATCAGATGAATCCAATAAGTGGATTATCATCATTGAATGTATTTAATTTTACTCAATCTTTCCCAAATGCAGCAGGATGATGGAATATTTGAGGGCTTTACGTATAAAAGCACTGTCTACAGCATAGGGCAACACAAATGGTAATCATTAACATATGTAAGAATTTCAAGGTCTGCCATAATATAGGTCTCATCACGCACTCATAGTAAAGGGAATTAAAGTAGAACAATGATAATGAACTAGACACAAAGTTATATGGTCGACCAATGTAATGTGAAGTCTACTCCCTTCAAAACCAAATGCTAAACCAACCAGAGAACCAACTCTGGAAATATTTATCCTGCATGAGGTCACATTAAATTGAATGGTTATCTTGATTTTCGATAGTCGCAGACAGATAACATGGAGGCTTCATAAAAAAAATAGAGATAAACTTACCATTTTTATGGCTAAGTCCTGAACTTTGTAGAGAAAATAATGCCAACAATGCGATTGAAAGGTAAACCATGTTTAACAGCTGATTTTTCAGCTTTTATATTTTGAATTTGAAATTGTGTTGATATTACTGTCTGGTTTCCACAAAACACCTAGGGCTGCTAACTAATCTCAGTCAGCAGTACAGACAGTATGATAGTTATAGTTGGCTTACGATGCTCCACCTCCTCAGTGCTTAGTTTTGGCTCCACCCCATTGAAGAGAAACCATTTTTTTATTAACATGGAAAACTCATGTCTGATGAATATGTTGAAATAAGGAAAATGATATGATTGCTTCCCTCTGATATATAAGCAAGGGACAGTAGTTGACCAAACTGCAAGTTTTACAGGGATAATGAAAGCTTTGAAAAAAGTCCACTAGGATAAAACCAGATTTCCCGAAAGAAATAAGAAAATTCATATAGACATTTGTGATTTATTAAGCATCTCATTTAAAATGTTTTCATTTGCCTAGTGTATTCTTTGATGTGTATGTGTGTGTGTGTGAGCTTTTTGTTTTTTAAAAGAAAAAGTAATTTGTTATATTTAAAATTTCTTTTTTGGAATATTTCCTGAAATAAAAGGCACTGGTAAGCTGTACTGAAGTCCATGAAGGTAAACTGGGCTGGTAAAATCCCTATAAACTCCCTTATTAGATTCCATATCAAAACTATAGTCCGTATTCCATCATTTGGGATTCAATCAAGGCTTTATCCTTTATACAGGAAAACGGTAACAAGGTTTCTTCCTTCCAAGCATTGTCTTCAAATAAAACAAACACTATTACAATTATTAAAAATATATTCCGTTTACAATCACCCAGTGGGAAAAACAAAACAAAAAAACGATACATTTAATTAGACAGTACAAGAAACTAGCAAAACATTTAATTTTGGTTTAAGGTGATCAACAGAATGACTGCCAGGTGAAGAGAAACATTGTCTGTGGGCTTCACCAGACTGGTGAGTGTTGTGCTTTAAGTGATAAATCACCACTGGGCAAATGTAACATTTGTAACATTTGCACCATTCCCCAATATGAATTAATTTCACATACTATTCTGTCAGAAGGCACAATCCTTGCACATACATCCTCCCTTCTCTCTTCTCACTGCCCTTTCTTCACTTCCCATAGAACTTCTTATTGAGGAGGAAGATGAGCAGGTTAACGTTCACTTTGGCCTTCTCAAACATCTTCATGACAGCTACTCCCTCGTACTGCAGCTGAAGGAGTTCCTGGATACACAAAACCCCAGATATGGGATGAAAGACTCATTCAAACAGCCCGTTGACCCAACTAAATTCCATTAGATACAGTACTGAATATACAACTGGGAAAATATGAAATAATATTTACAAATGTGATCAATTGTATTTAATGGATACAACAGGATCTACTACAAAGTCTTCTTTACAGTGTCTGTTCATAATAAAACCAAGATGATACAACCAGGTCTACTCAAAAGACTTTAGTTTACATGGAAATTCACTATCAATTTCAGTTCAGCACAAAAATATAATTAATTCAAGTGTGCTTATGATGATGATGAAGGGCAAACAAATGTTAAAAATACTTTTTGGGACTTTTTCAGCATCTGGCTGTGCAATTTGAACAGGGGAGTTAATGGTCTGTCATCACATCTACTCTTGGCTGACAAGGCGCATTACACTGCAAAAATCACACAAGGGAGACATTTACCTGGAAGTGAAGCTGGACCTTTTCCATCTCAACTCCCATAAACTTAGCCTTAACCTCAAAATCCCCAACTTCCTCACTGGGTGAGATGTCAAACATGACATTTTTGAACCTGGGGGAAAGGAGAACAATAGCACCATGTGAATAAGAACAATGTTATGAGCATGGGGCACATGGAAAGACATGATAATCATCTGTCAATCCAGTAAAAAGTGGAACACCAAAAATAAATTGGGAGAAATTAAAATGTTATTTTGCTTTGAATCAAGATGAAGTATTGTATATCCGTAAAACCTTTATACAGTATTTAGCTGTTATGCCCTTTTAACTTGAAGAAGATAGTGTGTGTATGTGTGTGTGTGTGTGTGTGGGTGTGTGTGTGGTGTGTGTGTGTTGAAGGTGGAAACATTTCTGAATACTACAGAAGGAAGTCCTCTCAATAGACAATGTCTCTAATGACATTTTTCCTTCCCAACACTGAGACAGAGCTGACGAAGTGCATACCACTGCTTATACTTCAAAGCCACTTTACAACTCAGTGCTTCTATCATGCATCCTTCCCTTCTGGCTTGGGGAAAAAACAAGCAAATAATAAATCACTATCAGCTCCTGGGAGCAATTCCCTAACTATTGGGATACAGCTGGAGTGATGTAGACTATACGGGTTTCTTGGTTTAAAGTTATAAAATCATTATAAAATCAGTATGATTGATAATACTACCATTAAACAATTGCCACGTGCTGGCTAAAGGTTCTATGCTTTTGATAATTGTGAACAGGCAACCTTTTGAATAGCCGGTCGGTTTTCTTTTGCAGCTGTCTTTAGAAATAGCCAGCTAGACTTACTGGTTTGTTTGCAGTCCTTCTATTTCCAAGATGACTCCCTTCTCATGGAGCCTGGCAGCTGTGTACTTCAGAGACTGCTGTTTCCACTTCTTGCTGCCCTTCTCCTCACCTTTGCTGTCCAGTTTGATGGACCTGCGTGAATTTCTGGACACACGAAAACACACGAGAAGTCCATTTTACATCTCAAGATTAGTCCCAACTTTACGAGGGTGGACGCGGACTTGGGTGGAGCCTGGGGGATTAAGAGAGGATGCCCTTCCTGACAGACCATGGTGGGTTCAAATCTCCTACCTTTGGCTCGTCATTTTCTGAAGCGTGCGCTCTACCACTGAGGCTCCACATAAACACAAACAATGACATGCCCATGAAATCAAATGCAAAACTCCATCCATCCCCCACACCCAAATTACAAGTAGCAAGAAAACAATAGGAAAAGAAAGTGATGAGAGGCCTGCGGATTTTTTTCCTTCCTCTAATCACAAGGTAGGAGAGGTTCTGGTAAAACTCACTTCCTGTTGAGGTTATCCAAACACGTCTTGATGTAGGCATCATAATAGTTCATCTGGTCCTGGTAGAAAACAGTCTTGGAGTTCAGTGCCGTCAGTGCCTGCTGGTGCTTCACGAGTTCTACCTTCCTCCTCTGTCTGTAGCGTCTTTGGTAGCGTATGTCCTATCAATAACACAATCATGTCATCTTGAACGCCACCATCACCTCATTAGGAAGGGGTGTCAACAAGTTGGCGTTGGTGGTGTGGGCGCGCGCACGCGTGCGTGCATGCATGCATGCGTGTTGTTGTTTACCTTGGATATGTCATTGATGATATCCTGGTACTTGTTGCCAGCAGTGATGAGGCCATCCTTCTCCAGGATACGAAGGTTCCTGAGGATCTTCCTTTTCTTCTGCTCCAGTGGCAACTGACTGTCCTCCAGTACTACCTGGTTGGCTTTCAAACCCTCTGGGGTCTGGGAATCCTGGACTACACGTCGCTCTACAATCTTAGCATGCTCAGTCTCCTACACAAACACCACCAATTAGCATGAAATAGCTAGCACAATGCATTTTGCAAACACTAAGGTTTGGCACATATAATCTTTAATGAAAGAAATATGTGAAATGTGTGAAATATGTATGAGCATATGATGAAGTAAATATAGCTAATGATAATATCACCTGTAAGGTAGTTGCTGGGGTCTCCAGAGTCAGTAGCAGAGAATCTCCGGTCTGGATTCGAACCACATCCACAATTAACTTCTTAGTCCTGAAATGAGGAGAAATGAGGTTGCAGGATAACGATCAAAATATAGACACCTGCGGAAAAGTTATGCTATGTTCACGTAACCTTTTTTTGTGTCAAACCACCAGTTGAATTATCTGTGTTTACGTGTAGTATCGACAATCAGTTTAGGATAACCAAGGTAAACCTTTTTATAGAGGTGGAAAGTAATTTAGCTGGGCCTTGGCTAATGCAGTCAGACCTCCCTTCTTAATGAGTTTTACTTTGTTTGAATGTAGGTAAATATTTGGCTGAGGCCAATTGTGACAGGGAGAAAGGGAAGATATAACGTTTGTATTTTCTTTCACAAGTGAAAAAAAGAGGCTTTCCATCTTATCCGTATAGTAGTTGCATAATTCTCTTTCCGTCTCTTACAACCTCTGTAACAAATACTTCAAACCCTCCTCACCCATACCAGCTTTACCCAAGTTGAGATCCCTTTCTTTTCACACATCTTCCTGACTCGAGTCTCCATCGCACACAATTATTCTAGGGATGTTTATCACATTACATCTCGTCAGGGGACCGTGTCCTAAATTCTCCTATCATTTTTTTCATATTTGTATGGTTTGTGATTACTTACAAAAACAGACTGGTATTTTAAGTTACATAATGTTTACGGCACACTGATCTTCTTATGAATCAGCATAGAGCAAATATCTAGTAAAAAGTACTCAATAATAGTCAATTCTGGACAGGAGTTCAGCTTTTACTGGCGTTTAGCAGAATCCAGCATGGTCTGCGTAACCACCGCCATGATAGAGGACGGTGGCTGTGAGAGTCATCATGAAAGGGTGATTTCCTCATAGACTACAGTTTTAATCTTACGCATGAGAGATTGAGAGAACGTACATCGGAGAGCACACATCAGAGAGAGCTTAAAGTGATATGGGTGCTGGTCTCAAGTCAGGTTCAGGAGGAAAAATTGCAAACTTGGTCAGGCTGGGGCCAGGCTAGACTTGAACACCACGGGGCAGGGCTGGGGTAGAGCTGGAGTTTTGGGCCTGTGCGGGACTCTATTTTGTTGGGAACAGGGCTCTAAATGGGACTCCATAAGCTACAACAGCACTGACAATGAAGCCTCTTCCTGCTCAGACAGGAAATGATAAAGGGACAGGAAAGACAATAGAAATGTGCCTCTGACTGATAGCTACTAAATGGCTGAGGGCTACACCCTAAGAGGTTAAGTATATTGTCACACCATGTCTAGATTGTTTATATCTCATACGTTTGGTAAATCTCCTAAGGGCTCATTTACCGGCTGACTACCAGTAAACATAGATGTCGAAAAATCTATCTCTCCTGAGGTTTTTAATGCATTTTGCTGGACTCTGACATCACCGTGTTACCTGTTATAAACACAGGATCATAAGGTCACCCTTGAGCATACTCAACAGGCTCAGAGATGGCCTTCAACGTAAGGGGCTTTGAATCATCCATCTTTATTAATTGACTTACTTTGTCATCAGAGTCTTGAAGTCCTTGTCATCCCCTTCTAGCATCTCAAACTTGCTGGTAAGGGTGAGGGAGATTTCGGTCTTGGCTTGCTGGCTTAGGGCACTCTCTTTGTTGGGGTCATTTGGATCCACTGCTCCTTCACCTGAGATAAGGCAGCAATGTGTGATGGAGTTGGTGTTGTCACAAATGCATGAAACGTGACACTACAGCTACACTACAACTGTTCCCATCTTATGGGTCTAATGGTGGAATAACAAATCAGACATTTAAAACTCGTTGTCAATTTATACAGTGTATGCCAAAAAACAACAACAGCTCAATTTCAGTAACACTTGGCCTAGTGATCAGAGATCTGGGCTTACAACCAGAAGATTCCTTATTCAAATTTTGAGCTACCAAATTGTATCATACAGAACACAATAGCTTTAAACAGTACAGCGGTACAGTATTTACTTGCCAGTGCTAAAATGTTACAGCAAAACTATGCAGCACAGGGTTACTTAAAAAAGAACATGTGTGCTCAGTAAAGCTTCAGTAGAATGAATAAGGGTTAAACAGTTCGGCTTCTTGTAACGTGATCATAGAAACAGAGGATATGTTTGGTCACAATTAAAACTCCAAATAGAGTTAAAAGAGAGAAAACTTAATTAGATTATTGTTTTAATCCACTAGGGGGCTGCAGTAACTCAGGGGTAGAGCATGGGCTTCAGGAACTGATGAGCGAGAGGCTTCAGGTTTGAACCCACCATGGGGCATCAGGAAGGGCATCCAGCCTTAATCGTCCAAGCTCCATCTAAGGCTGTGTCCATCCTCACTAGTCAAGTCAATTTTATTTGTATAGCCCATTATCAACAAATTAACAACAATGGAGACTAGTCGTGACATAAACATGGATCTCTCATTATTTCACTCCACTGCTAGGAATAACCAGGTAACAGTTACATGTTAAATTGATACAGGAACTTAAAACAAAACGTGTATTAAAAGATCATTCAAAATGTAAAATGAGACTGAAAAAGTGAAATTTGAAATGTAAACACTTAAATTGTGATGCTAAAATGGAAATCTTAAATTGTGAAGATGAACTTGAAAATGGTAATGGAAATGAGAAAAGGAAAAACATTAACTCCCATAAAGTTGAATCAGTTCATCTGCACACAATCTTTAGTGGGAGAAATGTTTCATCACTTATCCAAGTGCCTTTGTCAGTCTCAGCTGACTGTAGGTATCTCCACTCTTATAAACTACACAATCTACATATTACATTACAGGCATTTAGCAGACACTCTTACCCAGAGCAACATACATCAAGTTCATAGATTCAAAGTGAAATCCCATATGAAACCGATAACCAGTTTTGGTCATTATCCAACTGTACTGTGGTATATAAGTTGGGGAGGGGGTACCTGCAGTCAGTTGAAACTGAAGAAGTCACTTAAAATGAGTGATGAAACCTTTCTCCCACTAAACCTTGTGTCTTGATGAACGGATTCAATTTCCTTGAATTTCTTTATTGAGTATGCATCAAGCCATAAACATCAATTAAGAAACTCAAAATGGGAAATGGAAAACCTTAAATGGAAATTCTTTGATTAAAAGCCCTCCCACTTCCAATTTTGAGTTTTATAGTTGACTGAATAGAATCCTTTTATAGGGAGAGTGACTATTAATGATCATTTAGATTGTAAATATGCCAGATTTAGCCACCAGGCTAATTTGCCTCTGTTATCCCAAGCAATTAGGGATTCAGTGTCTTTCTCGAGGACACTTTTACATGTTTTCTGAAGGAACCGGGATCAAACCACCAATCTTCCAAGTCCTAGATGACAGACCTACCTCCTGACCTATGTCACCTCTAGGATGTTTATCTTTATTTGTTTCCATTATCATTCTCAATTTCATCTTTACAATTTAAGCTTTTGCATTTAAAAATGTCACTTTTTTCAGATTATCATTTTACATCTCAAATTTTATTTTTCTAGTTCTTTTTTGAGATTTAATTACAGCCTGATTAGTCCTCGTAGTGGTGTAAACTGATTAGTTTAATCTATTTGATTTTCTCCCTTTTAACTCCATTTGGACTTTTGCTTTTAATTACAGCTAAATGAATCCTCCTCATAGAAACAGTTTCCAATGTATGCATACCAAGCAATGTCTCCACATCAGGTGCGTCTCCAAGATCCTGCAGCAGCTCATGCAGCAGGTCAGTCTTGTCTGGAGAGATGGCCTCCAGATGCTCCAACAATAGCTAAACAGTAAATGAAAACATTATAATCGAGTTAAAGCTTGAATGTAAGACTTTTGCCTTTAAATGAATGTCCACAGCATTCACGCCCTTGCCAAACAAGCTCACACAATTAGACCCATCACTGCCAGGCTAATCTCTCTATATTTGACAGTACACTAGAGTTCTAAATCTGGTGTCTGGGATGATATTTCCAGGCTGGCACAATGAAAGTGATAGATAGGGACATTTTAGGTCAACTAGACCTAAGAAGACTTATAAAAGCTAAATTTCCACAAGATTTTTTAAAATAAATTTTGATGTATCTGACTGGTTTCCCATCAGGGTTTTCTTCCAGAAACCTTCGGGGCTTGAAAGCTATGGCAGAAAAACCTATGGAGAAAAGAAAAAAGAAGTTTCTGATGCTCCTGGGGAAAAAGGAACTTGGCCATAAGAAGAACGATTAAAGTAAATACAGAAAACAGTTAAGCTTTTCCTTGGAGAGTGCAAAAAGAGGAGAAAAATGACTCTCACTGACAGAGGCTGGACATGAATACTCTGAGCTACAAAATAACATGCTGTTGTTAGGCTTAGGCCAAAAGTTTGTAACCAAATAAAAAAATGCATCCACTATCATGACAAACAAAAGTCTTCTCTGTAGTTTCACCCACAGACTAAGAAATGTTCTCCATGTTTTTGGGGTGAACACAAGGATATCTTTTCTTTGGACTTTACTGAGCATGCCTCAAGACACTTTTCTCGGACTGTTAGGTGAATTTGAATCAAAACTGTCTATAGATGTGAACGATATTTGACTGATTCAATTGTTTGTGTGTGTGTGTAAACCCTATGATGGACTGGTGACCAGTCCCGGGCACTTCCCTGCCTTCCAATTAATACCTGGGATACGTTTCCCCCGACAAGCCTGAACTTGATTAAATGGGTATAAATGATAGATTGCTTGATAAATTTTCATGATCTCAGCTAAGGACCAAATTTAGGATTAAAATTGATAAAAAACAGGGTTAACTCCAACAACAACCTTGATGGGAATTATCAACAACCTGATGAAAATGAGATACTTGCATTTAGTTTGTGTTAACAGAGGTTATTATTGGTTTTTTTTTTCATGGAAATAAGAACCATTTACGAACATTTTCCATCACCAAAATTAATACTGATAAAACGATAGATACAATTTCATCCTCATAACAATATCTTGCTTTTATCAGGACAGTAAAATTAATCTAATCCAGTTTAGTGTGAACTGTTGAGATCTGGTTCTGAATTTACCGAGTGAGTGTTGATGATTTCCTCAATTGAGATATAGATGATGGGCTTACTAAGGGTCACCATGTCTGAATATTCATCCACGTTAAACTTTTCTTCAGGTTCAGGGACATCACAAGCTGCTTGGAAAAATACCCTGAAGGAAAATAGCAAGCAGAGATTACCAGTTATCACAGTTTGAAACAAATATTAAAATAGCCCTGTCCTAACCTAGTAAGATCAGAAGGCATTAAAACTCGTTATACCCACATTAGATTAGAGGCCAAATAATAATAATAATCTCCCTTTTAGGGACAACGCATATTAACGAACATTGAAAATGTAAATATTCCAGATTTAGCCACCAGGCTCATTTCATCTGCTGTTGTGAGCAATTAGGAGTTCAGTGTGTTGCTCAAGGACACCTTGACACCATGTCTTGTAGGAACCAGGGATCAAACCACCAATCTTCTAATACAAGACAACTACCTGACTGTGACCACCCTGTGATTTAACTGCAGTCCCTGAAAACAGGCTAAATGTCCCACAATGACTTGTTTTCAAGAAACTTGGCACAATTTTTTGTGGATTTCCAGTAATGGTTGATCCAATCGTTTTTTGGGCAAATGTTCAAATGGTCAAGTGGTCAAAATGTTCACACGTACAAATACACACAATTGGCAGCTTGATTTTGGAGTGGAAACTGGAGTTTCGCAGAAGAGAGGGGAGAAACATATCTCATCCTGGTTGCTGGTGCAGCATTTTAGCAAAACAACATCCCAGGCTCACCTCTACTTCCATCATGTCAGCTGAATCCCTTTCTGACCTCACAAGGGAAACAGATTTATCAGCACAGTTCACTTTGCTTATCTTATCCTTTTAACCTTTCCACACTGGAAAATTTGTTGACGTGTGAAAATCAACCTCAGGAGAGGTGCTGCCCAGTGAGCCTCCTATCAAATAGGGAAAGTTTGCTCCCATGCATCCAAGTATGAAACAATGTATGTGTTTTTTTACTTTCTCACCTGAACCTTTTGTAGGTCTGGGAGATGTAGCTGTTCAATGGCGTCATGTGTGCATTCTCTCCCTCAAAAAGCTTATTGGCAGCAGCATGTTGAAGCATCTTGGCCACTGAGCCCAAATTACGGCGCTGGTCTGAGTGAAGCTGTCCTCCAGCTGAAAAATCGATGATGTCAAAACCATCAGGTGCTATGATGGCTGGGTTCATGTAGCGGTAGTACAGCAAGTTTCCGACAATCTGGCATAACACAAGGGGAAAGGTATATTCAAAATGGTGAAAAATGCATGACCTGACCTCCAACAGAAAGACAGTGCCACTGTTTACCAGTTCAAATATGCAGGAATAACAGTATGTGCAGATTTCTAACACACTGAGGGCAGCATTAGTTCTTCCCTCTACAATCAAATCAATTAGGTTCCAAAATAATGTAAGCCAAGCTAGAACACAAAAAAGAGGTGAATCAGTTCAACTGGATCAGAAGTTTATTTGGAAACGTTTCATCACTCACCAGGTGACTTCTTCAGTCTGAGTGAGTCACCTGGTGAGTGACGAAACGTTTCCAAATAAACTTCTGATCCATTTGAACTGATTCACCTCTTTTTTTGTGATTTCCATACCTGGATTATTGAGCATGCATCAAGACCAAGCTAGAACATATATGCTTCAGGAACATATATGCCTTAGGCTGTGTTGTCCCATGTGGGATGGAAATGGGGGTGGGACGTGAAGTTAAAAAAAATGAAAAATAAAAAATGGGAAATGCATTAGCAGGCCCTGTACCTTCAGCAGCTCATCCTCTGTTGCATCTGGGAACTTTTCATGGAGGCTATTCTTCAGAACTTTTGCCATGTATCTCATGCCATAACTACATGCAGCACAAAACAATATGGGTGGAAAATTAAAGACAAAACAACATCGACGCACTGAAAAAAATCCCACGTTGAAGCTGGAGAAATTAATTCAACTTAAACATTAAAAGGCTTTATGATCCACAAAGTAATTCTTGCAAGAAATGCAAGAATTTAGGTTTTCAAATTTCTCTCAACACTTCAGTAGAATACAGTTGATGTGATAAGGAAGAGAGCCAAATAATTTAATGCAAAAACCGTTTTCACATCTAGCAAGTTAACTTTAAACTCATTAGTGTAAGGAGGCAACAGCACCATCTAATGGAATATTTCATCTCCTGCATCCTCGTTTTTCCTGGTAGCTTCCCATTTGATTTTCATTTATTATGTTTTTAGATGGTGTAAAACATTTTTCTATGAGAATAATAATGCCTCAGAGAGATGTTTTTGTTGGCATTAACTTCTCTGAAGATGAGAAGATTGAATCATACTGGACCAAACTGAATAATATTTTGTATAAACTCTAAAGACTAAGTAATAAACTATTATGCTTGCTATTGCTACAAATTCCTCAGCAGATAGTAGGACTCGTCTTCTGGTTCTCAGTTGGTCTCTCAGCTGAGGCCATGCTGGCAAACAGTATCAGTAGGAAACTTTAGAAAAACAAAACAAGAACTCTACTCCATACACAGAGCAACAGCATAGTGCACACTAATCAACTCATTGTGAGATAAGCAATGGCGTCATGGGAGAACCAGAGGATTGTGGATTTTCGTTGACATTGTACAGGTCCTATAACTTACGGGATGTTATCTAATGAAGATACAATGGAATTGAGAACTTTGTCTGTGGCAGACCGCAGAGCCAGGCTAGATGTTTCCAGTCTGTTTCGAACTTCCTCATGTGACATGGCTTGTTCGGGAGTCACCTCATAGGGCAGCTTACTGAGAAAAGACAAGACCAAGAACATTGTGTGGATTGACATCGGTGCACAGCAGGGAGGGGAAACTATGGTCTGAACCGGGAGTTTCTAGCTGTGTGCGGTTGAAAGTCACATGTATACTATTCTAATTTCACTAATTTCAACACTTAAAGCAGTGAGGAAGGGGGTGTAATCATGGAGGGAGATTAGTTGACAAAAACCTATATAGACACAGCCTTCAATGGGATGTTGGAAAACACTAGCCTACGTTAGCATCCCACAGCTGCCTCTCAAAGCTCCTCAAACAGCATATCAGTAACTTAAGTATATGTACAACAGCAAACGTAGAAACAACCTGATAAGTATCAAAATCAGTATCAAAATACAGAACCAGAGTTAAAAATCAATACAACTGGACCAAAGACCTTAGTAATGACAATGGATTAAGTCAAAAAACTGAACATAGGACATATTTATCCAGATGTATCCTTACCTAGCTTCCCCAGTAGCAGTCTCTAACTGGTTGACCCAGGCTTTGTAAACATCTACAGGATTTGTGTTGATGCCTAGGCTTTTGTTCTCAATGATATCTTTGACCACTGGGGCAAGCAGCTGCCTGAGTGTGTTATGACCCCGAGCTCCTCTGTTAAAGCTCACCACCATCTTGATGACAGTAGGGTTCCCTGTCACTATTTCCTGGACCTGGTCCACCTTGGACCTGAAAAATATTGAGGAGATGGCAATGCAAGGATTAAAAGAAAAACCTTACCAAACATATTCAGGTATTTCCATGGAATCATACCCCACCAACAAGTAAGGGTATATTGTTATTGGCATGAAATTCCCCCAGTAGATGTTATTAGCATTGTTGCATTGCAATTATACAAGTCCATTACTAAATTCTATACAAATTTAATAATATTATATCAATTATATAATGATTATGAAGTAGATGGAGTGGACAAGACTAAGCATATTTAGACTTGACATTGAATGTGCAATGCCAGTTCTCACTTGATCTCTTCCTCCAGGGCAGTCTTAAAGAGCTTGAGCAGCAGGTATTCCTCTCTCTGGTTGGAGGCATAGTTATACAATGTAAAGATCACAGTGTCCATGAACTTTGTCGACTTATTCTGGGGCATCTGGAAGATCAGCTTGGCCAAATAGGAAGGATTAGTCTTGAGGAGAAGCGAGCAGAAAGAGTATTTTAAGTTTTTCATACAATATGCACTTCTCATGAAAACCATACAGCAAGCTGGAAACTGTCGAATTAATTACTTTACATCTCACAGCTTTTTAATGAGTCTTGACTTCATCTGCAAAATAATTTTGACTACTTGGTATTTAATGAATACAACACATTGCTCTCAATTGGATTAGATCAAATTTGATGACATTTTAAACTGTCCTGTGGGGAAACTGGATGGTTGCAACAGGTAACAGCACAATTTACACGTGAATGATGTATAAAGCAAGAACAGGGTTTTTATCAATTTGTTAGCTACAGGCTAATTTTTCCAACACAATCCACTGATTAAGAAAAACCAAAAGAATTGAATTCTACTGTGTTGTAGGCTGTTGTAAATATAAATTTTCCTTCAAAACTATACTGCTCTAAAGTATAACACTGTAATATACCAGAATCAAAATTGAGCTAATCATTTCAATCGAGAACTCTAATGGGGTATTGTACGGTAAGAGAAGATTAAGGATGACTTATTATCACTCACGGACAACATTTCACCTCTTGAAAAGTGTCTCACCTGCAACAGGTAAAAGAGGTGCTGGTACACCTCCAATTTTCTTCTTTGGCCTTTGTTCAGGCCTTTGATTCCCAGTTTGTCCCCACCGATGAGCTCCTCTTTACTCATTTTACTTTTCTTGTTCATTTTTTTGTTATGGGATACAACATCCTTTTCACACAAAAACAGCATAAATGAGGTACAAATTGAATGCAGGCTAAAACTGTACACAAATGCAATATTGAAAACAGTTTTGAAAAGTCCAATAAAGTTTGCGCCATTGTCCAGCCATAACTGATGTTAAAGAAAATCTGTGTGTGCATTTTATTCCCGTATATGACTCAAACCAAGGGTTTCAAACCTGCAGAGTTATCCTGTTCTTCACGAGCAAGCCAATCTTGATGTCCATTAGGTTCAAGTCTTTCTCCATTTGTTGATTGGAGCGGATCTTTGTGACCACTTCCTCTCTGAGTCGTGTCACTTCCTGCTCCTCATGCAAGTCCAGAGTGCTCTGCTCCAGCAGGTGGACAAACTTACGTACTACTGAAAGAGGAGGGTCCTGGGCCCCAGCTATGGTGGGTGGTGGGTAAAAAAATATGGCCACATATAAACAGTCCAATAATGTCAGAGCCAAGTCCTGTGTCCTACAGTAAAACTGCACACTGGCACCCAATCGTATAATTTTTGCAATTACTGTGTGTGTGTGTGAGACAGTACTCACTGAGAGTTCTATAGTCATCTCTAGCTTTATTGGCCTTCAGGAAAGCCTGGATCTTCACTATGTCTTTCTCCTGAATACACAGATAATGGACAAAGATCCATGAATTAAAAACTTAGCCTTCACATAAGTGTTATGCATGACTGTGGCCTACAGTAGGTGGTGTCTAAAGCATATCACTCACATGATCTTGAAAGTACTGCAACCTCTGTCTGTATTTACTTTTGGCTCTCCACATTTTCACGAGGGACTGGATCTAGATGGAGAAGACAAAGGACAAATCTTAAATACGTGTTTAAGCAACAAATCAAATAAAAATGACAAAAATCATAAATAGAAAAGTTTAATTCAACTACAACTGAACTGTTATCATCAGATCCAATATATGTAAATAGTTTCACAGGTGGTCCTTTGTAACTTACAGCCTATGTTGTCAGTGGTTGGTTGTTTCATATAATAAAATATAATGCCTGCTTAGTCATTCTCTTCATTGACATGCAAAAAAATATACATGAGAAGATACCCATTAATCGTCGCTTTAAACATAGGTAAAAAGTCAATACAAAGTTACTCACCTTGATAACGGAAGCCACATTGCTTTGCAAAACATGTATTCTATCTTTGTACATCTTCCTCTGTTTATATCCTTTCCAGCAAGCCTATAAGACAATCAAAAATATATTCAGCTATCTGTTGAACCTCAATTCTGTGTTGGTCAGGGCTGATTGAAAGGATACTTTGATATTCTCATACAACGTTTCTGTGAATTATTCAAAATTCATGCAAAAATACATGTTCAGTTATTGGTTACATAACATTATTAACAACACAGTTACAAGTCTTGAATTTCTATTTTTGTCGTATTATACTGAATTCTTAGACCTCAATATGTAAATGGCAGATATTTGTAGATTGCACAACCAACATTATAATGAAAATTCTGTATTACCACGATACTCTGATGAGCCAAAACATTATGACCAATCACAGGCAAACCAAATGATGTTTTACATCTCCAAACAAGGACACATGCAAAAGTCTGGGTGAATTTGATGGTAAGTGAACAATCAGTTCTTGTAGTCAAGGTATTGGATGCAGGAGAAATGGCCAGGGGTAAAGAACTGAGTGACTTTGACAAGGGCCAAATTGTTACACCCAGACAACTGGGTCAGAGAATCTCTAAAATGGCAACGCTTATCAGCCCCTTGTAAGCCTTGGTGAGTACCTACAGTGGTCAGAAGAGAAAAAACACAAAAAACTGGGAACAGGGTGTTGGGTGCACAAGGCTCATTGATGCATGAGGACATTGGTCATATTTGGTCTGAACTGACAGCAGGTATACTGTGGCATAAGTCACAGAAAATTGTAATGATGACTACAGGAAGAATGTGTCATAACACTTATTGCATCGCATCCTACTGTGTATGGGGCTGCATAGCTGCAGACGGTCAGAGTGGCTGTGATGACCCATGTCCACCATCAAAAGTGCCTACAATGGGCACATGAGCATTGGAACTGGAAATTGGAGCAGTGGAAGAAAGAAGGTCGACATTTACCTGGGGAAATGATGTGCCACCTACCTAAAGATCTTTGCAAACCTTCATGGAAATAAATGGTATTCCCTGATGGCAGTGGCCTCTTTGAGCAGGATGTGCTCGGACATACTGTTGTGGAATGGCTTGAGAAAGCTGATATTGTGTTCAAGGTGTTGCCCTGGCCTCTAAACTCTCCAGATCTCAATCTGATTGAGCATCTGTTGGATATCCTTGGCTAACGTGTCTGATCCATGGTGGCGCCACCTAATGTTTTGTTGCCAGACACCACAGGACACTGTCAGGGCTCTCATAGAGTTCATGCTTTGGCAGGATAGTGCTGTTTTGGCGGCACATAAAGGACCAACACCATATTAGCCAGGAGGTCATGTTTTTAACTCATCAGTGTATGGCAAGATACCAAACTTTCTGATTCTTTTCCACTGATACAGTATTGTTGTATTCCCCTCATAAATTAGTGATCTACATCTCCTCTTATTTCTCACTTACATGGATCTGTTCTTGCTTTATACTTTATAGTTGTGCCATACAGTACCTGTAGTTTGACCACATGCGGCTCCTGTTGTTGTAGATACTCCATTCTCTGGGCGTGCGCTTTCCTAACCAGGTAACCTCTGATCCTTGCCTGCAGCTGGGTCACCAGAGCCTCATTGGCCAACCATAACTGTTCCCTGTTGTACTCTGCTGTCACACCATTGACAACATCCTAAGGGTACAAGAATTTCTTTGAGCCGAGATCATTGCATAGAGGTTTATGTCAGTGTGCTTGGATGACTACCATCTTTAATTTCAGAAATAACCATATTCATTTGAAGACTTTACCAGTCACACAATCCATTTAAAAATATTAATAAATCAATCAGAACATTGTAAGTGGAGTTAAAGGCACAAAGGAATCACATCTTGTAGTTGTGAAAGTGGAACTTCTTAGATACATTGTAGTAAAAAGGAGTACCTGGACTTCCTCTTTACTGAGCTGGCTGCTGTTGTGTTCAAATCCCTCTGGTTCGTCCCAGGTCCCACATCCACTTACAATGTTGTAGTAGTAGTTATACCTGTCGTTGATGCGGTGCCTCACCCACTCACTCTCACTGGTACCTAGGGGGTAAGAGAGAGTATCTTTTACATCACTTGTTTAGGGTAATGAAAAAAAACAAGTGTGAGAAGAGGATAGGTCATGTCATGGATTGAATTGGTCATACTCAATGCTATGCTAGAGGCCTATGGGAGTTCTTTCTAAGACACTGGCTTACTGAGGGGTCATAATATACATGCACATTGAGTTACCTGTAGTAGTCCCATTTGTCTGTCTCAGGACCAGATCACTCTGGTAGGCATCAGCACATTCAGGAAGCACTCCTTTCAGTCCTGCAAGTGGAGCTTGGAGGGCCTTAAGTGTGCTCCGGGAGTCCCCCAATTTTACCATTTTGTTTATTTCTGCTACTGCTCCAGCCACTGCCATGGGTCCAAAGAGTTGGAAATAATAAATTAGAGGCCGGCAAAGTATTTATGACTATTATTATACTATGAAGAATAGCTGTAGCCAATTGGCTTTAAAACAATATACAAGGAGGTGTTGACTATAATATCTGTGTGAGGAAATGAGGGGGTTAGACACTAAGTGCATTGAAACTCTGTGTACATACATATGAGAGCCTCCTCTTCATCCTGGTTGGCTGCGTGTATGGCCTCTTGGATCTGGTCCAGCCATAGTACAGCAGACTCATCCCCAGAGCTCTGACATCAGATTGGAATACAGTCACATTTCAATCATAGTTATACAAAACTATACCCCAGACGTACAGTATGCTATTATTCATGCATGGCTAAATAATACTGATTTGACATAGTCTTAAATAGCTTTGGAATAATAATCTTAACCCAATGATACAAAAAGACAAACGCTTATTACACCGTTCATGTTAGGATTGTTGGGATGTCTCCCTAGTGCGTGTATACATACATGTAAAGTAATATGACAGAAATCCACTTAATAGCAATTCATCACCGATTACTGCAGCATATTTGCTAATGCTAACAAGGAACAGTACAGATAACAAGGAGGCTGTATCATTTATATGTCCAGAGGCAAGATCTGGAATAAAACAATGTTGAAGACTGATTGTCAGAGGCCGAAAATACAACAGTTCAAGGACCAGATCCTTCTGCCTCGATGCAGATGTGATTCAAATGATGTGGAGAATCATTTAAAAAAAAAATCAAACAAAAAAATTCACTGCAGCATTGAGAAATTGGAAGTTGTTGAATCTTCTCATGGGGTTCAATGAGGCAATCATTTAAATCATTCGAAACCATGATATATTTCCTTTACAAGAATGAGAGGCTCACAGCACAGTAACACTTATCTTCATTATGTTTTCTCAGAATATATTTTGAACAGGAGGGGATGAATTTTTGTAGTCGTCTTAAGTTACAAATCTACTATCCATCTGTAAATTTCCATATTTATGAGTCCAGGAAGTCCTGTAGCCCAACAATCCTACTGAGAAAAAACATAGAAATCCATCATGGATGTGTAGCAAGGTAGACAGTTTTACACACGAGCAAAATAGAAATTTTGTTTGTGACCATTTTTTCAATGGGCTATATTGAAATATGTCTGGCTGTATTGTGAGCTTCTTTCTTTCAAAAAGGAAATATGATATACGACTGTGTGACTGGATTGTGTTGAAGCCCCATATAGACTCAGCAAAATGGCCAAGTTGTCCAGTATCAACGCATTCAGTTCTTTTTGGTTATACAATTCATAATGATGCTAGACAACATTCTAATGAGTCGGGGTACAAGACAAGTGGACCCACTTGAATCATTTCGCCTCTTTGAAATGACAACAAAGAAAAAAAAGAACCCTAACCACAGGAATTATTTATTTAGTCCGACAAAAAAGATTGTTCCCAGACTAACTTTAGACTTCTGGTTGAACTTGGGGGCATTTGGTCCGACCACAGCAGCGAGAGGAAGGATGTAATTACAAACAACAATCAACACACACAAAAAAATAGCTTCTTTGGTTTAGTCTCCCTCTAGCCAGACATTACCGGTCTAGCATTTGTGTTAGTTCATCATACAGAATGTTACAAACTTGCTTATTATATGAAGAAAAGCAAACAGAAGCTTACTAACAAAAGTTTATTCTAGGATCCCTCAATTAAGCTTATATGGTAAATGGACTTAGTTTTACACAGCAGTCCAGTGACCACTCAAAGCACTTTACATTGCATCCCTCACATTTACTGAACATGGAGGATTGAGAAAGGATGCCCTTTCCTGATGCCCCACAGTGGGATCGAACGCACAATGCTCAAAATGGAGACATGGTCTTCCACTGAGCCACCCGAAAGTATTTGCCTCAGAAAACCCTGTACAAACGACAACACAATTAAACGATATATACCTTTAGAGACGAAAGACAGATTTTATAAATAAAACCCAACATCATCTAAGACGAGTAGTCTATGATAACATGGCCAGTCAAAATAGTCACCGATGTAAACTGATAATAAGTGATGACAGGTTTCATTTTATCCAATGAACAATTAACCCCACCCACTCCATTGAGTCAGTATACAGTGAGTGACGCAGACGGAGAGGAATTCTGTTTTCAAGGCTAGACAGGAAATGTGTTCACTGCACAGTGTAAGCACACACAGATCAGCACTTGCAGATATAGCTTCAGAGTACGTCGGAACAGCACAAGGTGGAATTACCGTCAATTTGAACCAACAACCTCCTACCATGGACAACCACAAAAGTCACTTAACTCATTCAAAAGAGGAAGCCCAGCAATGGAGTAACAAGTGAAGGGTAAATGACTGAGAATGACATGGCCAACATCTGTGGATTACTCGTCTGTCTGGTGATATTGCAGACCACTCAGGCTAACGGTAAGTCATTTCTTCTTCTTTCAGCTTGCTCCCCGTTTCTTGGGGATCACCACAGAGGTTTTTTTTACCCCCCACATCTTTCTGTCTAACGCATTCATCTCCCCCAGTCCAACCATCCTCATGGTCTCCAACTGGTCTCTCCATCTTTTTCTGTCTTCCTCTTTTTCCCTTTCTCGGTATTTCCAGGTCTTGTACCTTCTTCCTCATATAGCCCTTGGCTCTTCTCTGTACATGTCCAAACTATCTCAATCTTGTCTCTCTCAACTTCTCATCCATTCCTCTGATCTTGAACGTAGCTCTCATTTCATTTTTTTGACCAAAGGACTAATGGGACATGTCCATCTCTGCTACCTGTAATAAAGATTCTAGCCTTTCTGCTGATGTCAGTTACTTTTCTCCATGAATGTCCCTTGGATTGTGCAAGTTTCTTAACTTCTTTATCACCACTGCCTTCCGTCTGTATTGTCGATCCTAAGTACTTACCTATTGATAAGTCACTTAAGGTATTCAATTCCAACATATCTTACATTAATCGTAACATCTCCGATTGTTGTTATACCCATTGCCTTTTTTGTAATTTGGGACCTTCACAGGCAATAAACCCTGAAGTAATTTCTGACCAAAGCTCACAGAAGTTACAGAAATAAGATTTATCTGGATTTAAGCATAAAGTAAAAACACCATATGAATCCACCTATTCACAGTCATGGCAAACTTAAACTGTTACTCCTTGTCAGGATGGTTAGGTCTGTTATTGAGAGAAAAACACATTTATAATGAGGAAAAACAAGTTTTTTTTGTTACAAAGTACATCTACATGTGACAGAAATGAGTTTCTTGCCCAGATTTGTAACCTGATGATTTTGAAAGTCATATCTATAACAAGCATTGTTTTTTTTATCACCCTTTTTTTTCTTCATCCACCTCATATACAGGGGAGGGCCTTGAAATGAGTAGAAACACTTCAACCTTGAGACTGAAGACTTTCAACAGGAGAACCCTCCAATGCAACCTAACATACCAGCTACCCATCTCGTTTTATCCTTCGCCACACCCCCCAGAGCTTGATGTGAGTCCGAACGACTCTGCGACAAGCGTCATCCGAGGAGTTCTGAGTGCCCAAGTCATTCCTTTATTATACGTCCTGGCAATGGTGGTGGGCATTCCCTCGAATGCATATATCCTAGTCTTTCTGAGGGTGAAAGCGAGGTCATTCTCCACTGCAGTGCTGTACCTGAGCCTTGCCTTATCAGACCTACTGTTACTGCTCTTCCTACCACTACGTGTCCACTACCACCTGAATGGAAACAACTGGATATTTGGGGAAGTGGCATGCCGAGTCAGCACAGCCCTTTTCTATGGCAACATCTACTGTTCAGCTAACACCATTGCATGTATCAGTCTGAAACGCTACCTAGCTGTGGCAATGCCCTTCTTGTACAGGAGGCTACCAAAGACCACTTTGGCATTAGCTGCATGCATAGGTGTATGGGTTCCATTTGGCGCCGCTGTGGTGCCCGAGTTTCTGGTCCAGCAGAGCTACAGATTGTCCCAGCTCGGCATCACAACCTGTCATGATTTTCTTCCCCTGGATGAAAGTACACATGCCTTGCTGGTGCCCTATAGACTGGCACTGGTCTGCATTGGCTTTATAGTGCCCTTTTTGGTTTGTATCTGTGCCCACATAGGAATTTTGTACCACCTGGGAAGATCCAGCAACAACTGGAAGCCTTTTATCAGGGTCAGCACCCTGGTCTTTCTTATCTTCATGATATGCTTCTGCCCCAGTGGAATCCTACACATTGCCCACTACATCCATCTGGCATCCAATGGGGATGACAGGTTGTATGGATACTACAAAGTAGCAGTGTGTCTCTGCTGCTTCCACAGCTCTCTGGATCCTTTCCTGTGCATTCTTATGTCTAAGACAACAGCCTCTAAACTGAAATTCATCCCACTTCGAGGACAACCCAGAGTCCCAGTGTTATGATCTGAGACGAGATGTGGATGCAATAACTCCTGTATGAGAATTAATTGTTGCAATAGAGCAGGCAAGCTCAAGGCGAAGTTTGAAAGTTGTTAACGTTGAAATAACAAGTTGATATTTCACTATTATCGACTGTTCTTCCCTGGAAAATGGTGTCTGTGATGCAAAGCTATGACTGCTCCTCAGAACGGTTTTAAGTTTGGTGCAGTGCCAGAAGGGATACATTAGGGTTCAGAGCACTCTATTTAAGCCCATCATGGGGGGCTGACGGTATACAAATCCTACTGGATTTGTGGTAAGTTTTTGTGGCAAGTTCCTATTATTGTGAAATAACTGTATTGAGTTACATGTAAATAGAAAACTATGTGCAAGTTTATCTTGCCCAACTTTACACTGTATTGCATTAACTGATGGAATACAAAAGACTAACAGTTGCACACTTAAGCTGAGTTTCATTCCTATATAATGTACACTTTTTTTAGAAATACCAAATTAGTTGTTGACTGACCATTTCATACCGGAGGTTACTAATGTTTTATGATTCCTGACGGACACATTTCAACAGAATCAATTTATCATCTAGCCTTCACTCCCTGTGAGAGCATCGTCAGAATATCAAAATAAAGATTTTTTTAAAATGCCAAAGAAACAACTATACGATTTGAGAGTCGCAAAAATGTTAAATGAATATTTAAGAGGTAGTAAACAACAATGTGGATACTATTGTGTTTTTTGTACAATTAAAAGATTAACGGATACTACAAAGTAGCAGTGTGTCTATGCTATATGACATATTAGATGTCAGTGTTTAATATAGCCATGAAAATGTCATTTCCCTTCTCGTATCTTGAGTGGGGTCAGCACTGCAAACCACAGATTTCTACAAATCAATTAGAACTTGTTTTCTCTCACTACCTGGCACAGGAGAAGCTTTGAGTACTTGAGGACATCGTGGTAATGTTTTGCAGTTGCTGGGTTCACTCCTGTCAGTTTGGCTGTAGGGAGGCACAGGGCAGCCAATGTCTGTTCGTGATCATCCGAGTTGAGAGCTTCGTTAATCTCAGCTATAGCTATGATGCCTGAGGAAAGAGTCAACTCTAGTCAGTTTTATTTGAATAGCCCAAGATTACAAATTACAGACATATTCACCCCACATATTTACAGATAATAATTGTAGGTTTTCAAAATGTTTGTACTAAACATTTGCTAAAATGTAGAAATAGGCATAAACTCCATATATATAGTAATGAAAGGCTTTCTTACGTTCATGTTCTTCGTGAATCTGAGTGTTGACTGTGTCGATGCACTTCTGGACATCATTCCAGGTAAGGAACTCCTGGCTCTGAGTGAGGGCCTCAGCTCGCAGCTTAATTAAGGTATCAGCGTACCTGAGGGAGTGATAGCCATAAAGGGGGGGGGGTTTCAACAGATCAACAGATTCATGACATTGAATTAAATGCAAAGCGACAGCTCACTTAAGTGTTAAACTGAAACTGGAAATAGGCAGGCAGCACTTAGCTCAAATTTTATACCAAGATTCCAGCATTTAGAAACTTTCAAAACATACTGCAGCGAACCAATTAACCAAGAGAGCAGCCTAGCATAACACCAAAAGATTAGCTACCTTTTGACAGAGGGCCTATTTTTTTCTTAAATCAAATTTAGTAATCGTATCCCCTGTTATTTATTGAATTACAGAAACTTTGAATGGCAAGAATTCACAAAATAATGTTTGTTTTTTTCTCATACCCCCTCTACAAAGATGTCTGAGCAGAAGATTTTGCACAAAACCATAACCTAGAGCTTATTGGAATGCAGTGGCTGGGTCAAGGAATCCTCAGAAGGGCAGAGGTTTATTGTGGGAATTTAAACCAGGTGCTATACCAGTAATGGACAGAACAATAGTCCACCTGTTTGTGTCGACAATATAAATGTAAGCATTTGCTGCACGAGTACCCCAAAGCTACACTCTGACTGTCCTACCTGTTGAGGTTGTCCTGATCCATGTTGCTAAAGCCTAGAGGAGAGTCCGTTAGCTGCTCAGTGATAGCCTGGGGGTCTTGGGTATCCAGAACCTCATTCAACACTGCTACAGCAGACAGCATCTCCACAGCCACACTCAGCTCCTCATGGCTCAGACCAGACTGATAAATATAAAGATCAACAGTCAACCTATTACAAACATGAGCTCCATGCTTGTGTATGTTTTCCGTTGGTCTATACATTTGAATTCATGTTTGTCTCTCACCCGCCCCCCCTGTAGCTGTAAACTGAAAAGCTCAGCCTGGTAGAGGTTGGCAGCAGTCTGGTAGACAATTGGGATCTGAGCCTCAGGGTTCATCAGCTGCTCCACAGTCTCCATGGCATTACCAAGGCTAATGGCTTTATTGATAGCTGCAACTGCCTCATGTTCTGAACACAAAAATCATTCAAGTCATCTTGTGCCAAATGCATTTTCTTACAAGCATCTTAATGTAGAAACAATGTCTTACAAACAAGATTATTCTGATATTTAAATGATTCAAAGAAACTCGGCAACAATGTCCAAGTTAGAGAAATATTATCTATACATTATCTCTATAATTATTATTACTATTGTTATTCCTATCTCTATTATCATCATCTCTATGTCAATGTCAATGTCATCTCGTAACTTTCGATGGGCCAACAACAACACTTTATCAGGGAGAGTGTTAAGAAATAAAAGTGCCTACTTCGTTTCTCCGCCTCAGCAAAGTCATTGCAGGAGCTGACAATTCTCTGAATCTCCTCCCGCTCCAGCAACATGGGCTGCCCAACCTCCTATAGTGCAGAGTAAGAAACAAAGAACAGAAAGGTCACGGTAGTACCAGGATATACAATATACTCAAATACATCTTCTCTGTATTTTCAGAGTGCTCTCAGTTCCCCCTCTACATGTGACAATTGGCAGTTTTAGATTATTTAGGAGACAAAATAATAAAAAAAAATCTTAGACTTTTTTTCAGAGCAGATCCCTGTAAGTGTATTTCAGCTACCCAGATATGTTTTCCTTTACCTTAGCTTCACGTTCGCAGTAGGTGGTAAAGTGTTCCAAGTACCAGTGGGAATTGGCCTCCTCAATGGCCAACAGAGCCAGGGCCTTCAACCGGAGCCCCGCCAGCAGAGAAGCCTCATCCTGGGCTAACACTGCTTGATTTATCAGCCTCACTGCTGCTTGGACTGGAGATTTATGAAAGTGTGTCAGTGACTGAGAGGCACTGCAATGGGATTTGCAATCAATTTTACACCCAGTTTTTACTGCATGTATGCATCCAATCAATTACAAATGATAACTTATTATGTCTTTAGGAAAATTGGGTACTTTGTTGCGTCAGTTGTTGAGCCACTAAGTTACTGTTTTTTATCAGGTCACTCACTATATGGGCTTGTAGTCCTTCATACTCTATTA
Source organism: Regalecus glesne (assembly GCA_900302585.1). NCBI lineage: Eukaryota > Metazoa > Chordata > Actinopteri > Lampriformes > Regalecidae > Regalecus > Regalecus glesne. Next base: position 47,440 of record OMLC01042045.1, read on the forward strand.
AGGGAAGCACTCCACCAAGACTGCCAGGACTAGTGGTTTTGATTTGCATTGGAGCCACATGTGACCACTTAAGTCAAAAACATCAGCCAAATCTCCCCAAAAAGTTGAATCCGTTCATCTGGACACAAATGGCTAAACCATCCAAATGTTATGATAATATATGGCTAGCATGGGGGAAATTCAAAGGGTGTGAAGCCATATGGACAAAACTTACTGTTGACGAGGCCAATGGAGCTCTGGATTTCCTGCTGAGTCAGCAGCTCCTCATACACATCTCTTTCCTCTGTAGCAATAGAGGAGCGCTTAGGAAGAAAAGACAAGAAACACATGCTCAGACTGATTTTTCCTTACCGATGTATTGTTTTTCGGAGAAATCATCAAAGTTGCATGTTTAAAAGAAAACCGTGCAGAGGAAGGAGGAAATATATGAGTTATGTTTGTCCAGCATTTGTGAAGAGGATGGCGATGGGATCCTCTATGTTGTGGAGGGCCTGTGTTTGGTGAAGTCGAGCTGACACTGCAGCCACCGGAATGTGCTGGCAAGGACTGTAGCATGAGTCAGTGATGTTCATCTCTTACAGACTTTGGAGCAAGCTGCAAGTTCTGTTCCCCTAAGTGAGTTCATTGAGCGTTTCATTCAAGGTTAAATTTTGGTGATTGGCCTAAATAGGTTATCACATTTCCCTGAATAAGTCTCTTCAGCAAATGTATGCTCCTCTGCAGATGTAATTCCATGAAAGCAATTACAAAATTTGCCCGCAGTTATAAATTAGAGATGTTTAAATAATTTTTTAAATGGCTTTTAGCGGAACGTCAGAATCCTTACCCGGCCTGAGGACTGATCCTCTTTGCGACCCTTCGTACGACTCAATGTATCCTGGTAGTCCTGGGCAAGGTGCTCCTGCGTGTTTCTCAGCATGGCATTGGGATTCATCAAGGCACTCATCGTCGCAGATGCCTGGCCCTTGTCGATTGCCTCATTGATGGCAATCACAGCAGCATGCACTAGGGATAACAGAATGTAAAGGACTATTTTAATGGACTACACAAATAAAACATGAAATAAAGAAGCAATCTAATCAATCACAAGTGTTCAGCTATTATAGAGGTTACACAGTTTACATCTTTTGCAGGCTCAATCACTTATTCCACCATAAAACAATAACTAATAGGTGGCGCACTACAGCACAATACAATCAGATTGCTGTCCATAGCATTAACCGACAAACCAGTTCCTATTGTTAATAATTGCTTTGTGATACTACAAATGCTGTATGAATGAATATATCGAAAGTACTAAATGTAGCAGACTTTGATAATATCCATGATATTCATGAAAAATGCAAGTCGGTTTAAATGTATACATATGGTCAAAGGACAACTCTGTTTCTTACAAGAGTCTCATTATGGTTTCATTCACCAACTTAATTGTCAAGATTTTGGATACGGGATCACTGCTGGATACTGATTTACAACAGTGTCTTAGGCCACATTTACACTATGCCCCGTGTAATCCACTCCCATTCCATGCTAGTAGATTGTGCATTGGTTGAAATGGTAGAATTCTCGCCTGCCATGCAGGAGACCCAGGTTTGATCCCCGGCCAATGCAGCGTGTCTAACTCTCAAATGTACGACACTTTGGATAGAAGCGTCTGCTAAATGAAATTGTAACTGCATTTACACCAGCTGCAAAATGTGTGCATATTCCACACAGGGTAAATAGTAAATGGTATACAGACTTACTCTTATATAGCGCTTTTCTAGTCTAGAGATAACTAAAAGCACTTTGCAATGTATCCTCACATTTACCGAGCACAGTGAATTAAGGCTGGATGTCCTTTTCGTGACACCCTGTGGTGGGTTCTAACCACTGAGCCTTGGATCCATACACGCTACCGCTGAATCACAGAAGCATCATTTAGTTTCAGTGTCTAGACTAAATACTTGACACGATGAGATTTTCACAAAAATACATTGTTGCACTTCAAAAGCCAATAGTGTACATCATACTTAAGGGCCACATGGGCTGAGGTATCATACTGTACCAGCTAGAAGCCTATTCTGGTGTCTTCATGTAAATGTTAGCCTTTTATTACCTACAAGAGCACCAATGTATAATTAACAATAATCAAGTTCAGGCTGAACATATAAATGTCTATTGACTAAATACCTCTGCCAGCACAACTGAGAAGTTACAGATAATGGGAAAACAAACAGGCTCACTGAGGCAACATGGATTTTTTTGTGGTTGTTTTTTGTAAGGTCAGCTTTGACTTGAGGCTTGTTTTCGGTTACACCATGAGGTGCCATGGTAAAATGATGTCTAGCAGTGGCCCCACATCCAAAACTCCCAAATGAATTATTAATATTAGGAAGTAACTGAGTAAAATGATATCATAACTGATATGAAAAATGACAAGACCTACAAAAAACATATTCAGGTTGTAAGAAAACCCAGAAAACTCCTTTAAGATGAAAGTTAAGAGGACTTACAGGCAGCCTCATCAACCGAGAGCTCATTGGCTAAGATGCCTCCTATCTTGCTAAAGGCTGGCATTTGGATGCCATACTTGTCCAGCTCACTCCTCATGTTACTAATCTCTTCCTCTGAAAGACAAAAAAATGGACAGATATCATCAACAAAGAATCTGTGTACTATATGTGAATCATTAACCATAAATATGCTGCATGAAAAGCAACTTTTATCCTTCACATTACATGAAAAAAAGGATTCCTTTATCAGTCCCTCAAATTTGGATTTCTCTGCATTTTAACCCATTCTATTGTATAAGAGCAGTGAACTGCCAACATACGGCGCTTGGGTAGAAATTAGGGGTTCCGTGTCTTACTCAAGGACACCTCGACATGCTTTCTGCAGGACCAGGGATTGATCCTGTAACCTTCTGATTGCCAGACGACCGCTCTACCCACTGAGCTATACCGCCCCTCAGCCTATAAATCTCAAAGGAAGCAATATAAAAGATGCTGGCTAAAAACAAAAAAAATATCAAAACTCCATCCTCGATGTTAAATGTAAATGAGTTGTTACATGAGATGTTTATGTTCATTTGCAATCTACTCTGATCTGATTCCATTTTAACATCTAAACCAAATAGATCCCAGACAAGTATTGCTCCTCACTCAAACAAGCTTTGAATGGCACGCTATTCATCCATCCATCCAACCATCATCAACTGCTTATTGGATGTCAGGTCATGGGGGAACTGGAGCCTATCAAAGTGCTTATTGGGAAAAAGGCTAAGAAACACCCTGGAGAGGTGGCCAGTCCATCACAGGGCAGAGCAGTTAGGGGTACAGTGTCTTGTTTGAGGACAAGTCGACATGCTTTTCTGCACGTGCCAGAATCAAACATGCAACCTTCCAATTGCTAGATGGCCACTCTACCCACTGAGTCATATGGGGGGGCATTCTATAATCTTTTGTAATTAAATCAAAACACCGCTAGCAATTACTCATGCCCATACCATCAGCCCACACAGGGAGGATATTACATAAACACACATGGAATCAGGAACATCATATACATTGTCTGAGAAGCTCTAAGGAAGACACTTGGGATTTTCTTTAAAGCAAATAACACCAACACCTCCTATTCTATTAATGTTGGAGTATTGGACATTGGGCCTGATTAGGAGTTGGGCCCCATTTCTTCTGCGCTGGCTTTAATGGTACAGGTTTCCTAAATACTACTCTGATTAGATTTTAAAACTGGCTTATGTTTGGCTGACTAATATATTTACTATCTATTGCTTTTTATTTGGTCTTCTGTGCGATTCTTTACAAAGGAGTATGACGCAGTGACTTTCATTATTTCACATTTCCTTATATTGGTAAATGACATTACCTGTGAAAGCCACTTTTCCCAGGAGGTCTTGGATCTGTGGAGCAATGCCCAGTTTGTATAGATATAGACTGGAATAAAAAAAACAACAACACAGGACATAAATATTAGAAATCACCGTTCAGACCGCAGTAAGACTTTTGCTCAGTATTATTATGCACAGCTAGAGTGATACAATCAAAACAAATCATTTTTGAATGCTTTATCCAGTTCAACTCTAATGATCTGCCTAGATACAATTTCCCCCCAGATGGGGGCAGCATCAGCTCCACTAATAACTGGCACAACTATGTTGGAGCCTGTGTGCAGACCTCCTCTGATGCAAGAACATAACAGGCAGGCTAGTTGGAGACTTCATAAAACTTTCATCTTCCCACTGGTGCCTGATAATGGCAATGAATTATAGATATTTAGGGCAGCAGTGCAACTCTAAATAGAGTTTGTGTCAGCAGGTTATTCTAGCGCTTGGCCTGAGCATGCACATGTGTGTGAACACTCTGTCCTTGGGAGGCAGGGTTTTTTCCAAGTATATCAGCATCTACATTCCATTTAGACAAGAGCAAGGTTTAACATTCGGATCACTGACTCAACTTAGGAGATTCAAACACAAAAAGATAACTGAGGCTCAATGGGGGAGGGCTGATCACAATCAACTTGGTTTTAAGGGCAATCAGCTGACTGACCTGGGGCATCAGGATGATGCTCAAACTGGGATTCAGATGATTTTGGTTTTGCTCTTGTAAAACATGCAAGTCTGCAATCATAACTA